>CM061533.1:15834225-15855780 GCA_030545055.2 Neoaliturus tenellus | reverse complement strand
CAGTGTGTTTCAACAGAAAGAATCCAACATAACCTTCCTTAATGACATATGTATACTATAAAACATTTAATCTGTTGCAATCATTGTGGAAGGAAAAATGTTGTGTATTACAAGCACAAATAGTCATTTCCGCTCTTGAAATGTTTGGCCGCGCTCAACTAACGCTTCGTATAGCCATCTACAATCCTCAAGTCTGACAATGAATACTTTGCGCTCTTTATACACAAATAGCTATTAAGAGTGGAATGCAAAACGGAACCGGAGACTCAAATTAATTGTATAACTAAATTATAACACAAAAAATCACAAAAGTAGTTAAATAAGTAGTGGAAAAAGGGGGCTGCTGGCTCACTTCAAGGTCACCCGAGCGATGACGTCATCGAGGTCAATGACCTCACCGGTGACGTCATTGATGACGTCATCAATGACGCAATAGATGACGTCATCACTAATTACGTCATTCTGTGACGTCACACCCATGACGTTGCAGAAATGATGTGGCGATGACGTCATTACCCCTTACGTCACCAAGATGACGTCATCGATGTCACAAAAGGTCAAGGCCACGCTGAAACCTAAAAATTTCCGGCACTTTTGCTGTTTCTCACACTACGCTCCGAGTTTCAGTCAGGTTCCCATGACCTTGACGACTTGGAGCGAAATTAGACAAGAAACAGCAAAAGTGTCGAGGAAACTGCAAGTTTGCGACGTGACTCTGCCTAAACCGTCATGTGACACCGCTCGGGTGACCTTGACGTGAGCCAGCAGCCCCCTTTAGACCAGTACTACAAAAACGATGTGCACCCTACGACAGACACCGAGCGACTGACTGTCCAGCCCCGCGCACTCTAGGTATATGGGAAGTGGTGGGGGAACTGCGATGACCTTGGAAAAACTTGAAAATGTCAAGCTAGGTAGCACCTTTTTGGTGCTACCTTAAATTTTACATGTTGAAGTGTGATGACCTTGAGGTTGACTGTGAACCTGGGACTTAGGATTGTCTTTAACAGCTTGACGTTTTTGCCAGAGTTTAAGTATGGCGACCTTGAACTGGTTAAAATGAAAACTGCACAGCAGATTGCACAACATGGATGTGCACCCTACGACAACCGCCGAGCGACTGACCTCCGGGCCCTGCGTACTCTAGATATATGGGGAAGTGGTGGGGGAAATTTCAAGGTCATTCAAACGGAGTTTTAAAAAAAGTCAAAGAGTAGAAAGACTACTCTTGTGAGTCTATACCGATTTCATTGATAGTGAGTGCTTCGGTATGCCAAGTTGATCTGTACTGACACGCTCCTAAATAATGTTTGCAAAAACCTGCAAAATGATTGTTGCACAATTTGCAGCCAGTTAGCTGTTGTAGATTAAATTCAATGCAACGTTCAGGGCAACAAGTGTACTTATGCCCTTTCATCTGGTACACATGGAATGTCTTCAACATTGGTTTCGGCTTCTTCCAAGACTTGCACTTACACATGCACTGACCAAAAGCTTCACATTTCCTACAAGCCAGGCCATCCACCACATCAATGTCATTCGGCCATGAAAAAACATTTTTGTTCGCAACAGTAGTTGAGTTGACTCTCCATGTTGCTGCGGTGAAGGTGCGCGATGAAATGATGCTGTAGTCAGTGAGAGTGCACCTTAAATAAACTCAGTGGAGGGGGAAAGGTCAAGGTCATCCAAACGGAGTTTTAAAAAAGATGACTAGTCGTCCTCCTCCTCCTCATCCGTCGTACGTGAAGAGCTGTCAGACGAAGAGCCCCGCGCAGGTGCTCCCCAGAAGAAATGTATGTCTATTTGAAAGCGCAGGCCGGGATCTTGTACCATCAACTCCTTTAATCTATTACATACCAATTCCACTTTGTAAACATTGTTAATAATCAACACCCAAGGCTTCGGCTGAACATAACGTGTAGTTGAGTCAGCCTCGCAGACAGTTACATCTTCCGGTGATATTGGAGTGTATAAATGTGTAAAATCTTGTTGCTGAGGCTGGCTTGAAGTTGAAAGTTCTGTGCTGACCCTGGTTGCATCAAAATTCAAATCCATTCTACATTCAAGAGGTCCAGGGTTCCCGTTGAATACATAGAGTAATTTTTGATACAAGACTTCCACTTCTGTTGCATCTTGTAAATGAACGGTCCACCGCAAGGGAAATGCTTCGTCCGTAGTGGAGTGAACTTGAGAAAGAGTCCTGTCCGCCATGGTAGCTAAGCAAGGAATGAGGTGAGCTGCAGTCAGTTGTAACATTATCGAAAAGTAGAGGGGGAAATTTCAAGGTCATTCAAATTGGGTTTTAAAAAAGGAAGGAGTGGAGGGGGAAAGTTCAAGGTCATCCAAATGGAGTTTTAAAAAAGGAAAACCTAGAAAGTAACATTGAAATCTTCCAAGTGATGGTGGCGAGCGTTTTCTTCTGCAACCTTGCCGACACATGTAACTATGCCGTACAGTATGAACAGTACAACCATGATAAGGCCGAACAACAAAAGATAGCCGTTTACTATCATGATATTTTCTGAGTGGATCTGCTTTCTTCTTATCGCCCTCTCTTGCATCCTCTTCTCTAACTCGTGTACGAAGTCACAGCATGCGTGAGGACATCTTTCATCTGTTGGTAGGTTAGCCATTGTTGATGTTGTAGGTTTGGCTGTTGAAGAAGGAATGAGGTATCTAATTATGTTGTCTCATGTATATTAACAGTGAAGTGGTGGGGGTAGCGAATCAGTGGAGGGGGAAGTTTCAAGGTCATTCAAATTGTGTTTTAAAAAAACCCCTATCTTGTTACTGAGCATATATGTCAGTAACAAGATAGGTGGCTTTGCTCTTTTTACTTCTTTAATATAATGAAGAAATAAACATATTCTACAATTGTAAGGACAAGGAAGACAACCGCTAGTCAGCTGAAGTAATCCAAGTTGTCTGGCTCGGTCTTCATCGACGCCGGTGAGGAAGCTGTCGTTGAAGAGGGATGTCCAGGCTCTTCCTTCGGCTGCCGAAGATTCCGTATATTGCAAGCGTAGACTTGCACGTTTATACGGTAGCCTCTTGCCACCATCAGCTGCAACTCCTTGTACAAGTCGTTCAGCTCCTGTTGCGTTTTGATCGTCACCTCCTCATAGCTGGCACAGCTTACGTTCAGAGACATACTGATGTTGTTCGGTTGGCTGCTGGAGTTGAAATGAAGACGAGGCACAGCACTTGGAGGTATATGAAAAAGTGGTGGGGGTGTTTTATATTCAAGCAGGTTTGACTTGTAGCGTGGTGGTGGGGGTAACTGTGAAATGCAAAGGTCAAAGGTCAAGGTCACCCGCGAAGATTAAAAAAAATGCAACATATCAATATGTGACAAACTTCACATATTGATATGTTGCATTTTTTGTCTTTTTGTATTCTTTTTTTGTCTTTTATGGTTTATTTATTTATAAAACATTACAATAACATATGTACAACAGTAAAACTTAAATCTAACACTGCTGCTTGTCGGCGATGTGGATGGTCAACTCGGTGGAATTGCTACCCGTGCAACCGTGGGAAACCAGGTAGAGACAGCCGGGTTGGATGGAGCGCAGATCCTCGTTCTGGAGGAGATGGACGAACCGTTTCGGCAGGTAGACTTGGAACTTGGGCTCATCCCCCGGAGTGAATGGTGCCTCGCTAAGACTGCAGCAGATGGCCTCTCCAACTGTAGTCTCCATCTTCTTCATGGCGTGGATAATGTAGTGCTTCTCGTCTTTAAGTTCGGAACACTTCTTGACGGGTAGTATGGTAGATTTGGAGTGAGCATTGAACTGCTCAACCAAAGTTTGCAGGAACTGGTGAGATGCCATGGTCAAGTTATAGATCGTCTTCTTCGTCTTCTTGCTGGGAGATGTTGTCGTCTCGGAATCTCGAGTAATACTCATGCCAGGTCCCGGTCTGCTCCTCACTTATATAACCCCCGTTACCCCCACCACTCCCCATTTCCCCACTTTGAAGGTAAGATGCGAGTTTATAGGCGTTTTTTAAAGCGCAATGCCTATCTTTTTCATGTTCTGGACTTTTAGTACAAATACAAACATTTTCCATCGTATACTTGTAGTTTTTATCCAAATCCACATCATTAACCGGAACATGAGTAAATCCTTCGATCCATCTTTTCTTTTCCAGCCCCTTTGTGTAAATATTGGTAAACTTGTCTGAAAAGTGATGCATAATGTGATACAAGTCCGTGTAACTTGTAAAACCATCATACCAATCGATATGATGGAAGTGTTTTGAAATCCATCTGTTGGTAGTAGCGGCTTTACTAGTTAAAGATGAATAAGAACATGGTGGTTTAAATAAAAACGAATAAGGAACACTTGTATTGATGTCGAAAAACACAAGTTCTTTTATGATAAATCTATCATCATTACCCCGAAACGCTTGGAACTCAATTATACCAGGTTTGGACTTTACTTGTTCTTCTTCCTTGTCCATTGCGAAGATCACTCAAGGTCTGCTCATGACGAAGTCCAAAGGTCAACTGATTTCCACACCACGGTAGGTACGACTTTTATACCCGGCCGTACAGTTGTTGGCGCGTTGGTGTATATTTAACGTGGGCACCGTCCCCGGTAGGCCTAACCCCACAAAGTGTTTGATATTGTTTTAAAAATTAACCATTGCTGTGTAGTTGATTGTCATTTAGGTTTCCATCTTTACATTTTCCTTGTTTTCATTTTCATCACTAACACTTGATTCTTCTCCTCCTTCTTCTTCCTCTTTTTCACGTTTTACTGATTTCTTATGTAGTTGAGCGTACTTTTCCAATTGTCTCCACATTTGTACTTCATGAGGAACCCTATTGAATATAGAAGTATCTACAGGTCCGTACAATATAGGTGCGTCCGGTTGTTTGTCCAAAGTGTCTTCCAGATAATCTTTAATAATTGAACTTGAAAACACCAGTTGTCTCAAGTATCTCGTTATTGGTTCAGTTGCACAAGTTAGAATAAAAAACTCTTCTCGATTAAGTTGAATCTTGTTATCATGTCTTGTTGTGTCTCTAAACCGCAACTGATGATCACCACGATGTTTAACAATATCGATTTCCACATTTGAATCCAAAAGGCCTACTCTTGTCTTTCTTCCAAACATGTTACTACTTAAATAGCATTCTAGCAGATGCAAGTGTTTCATAAACGATTCCCAAGCAGTGTCCGTAAACAAAATCATTTTGGGTCCATGAGTTAAAATTACAGTAGGGGAATAATCTGTAGATTTCATAACACCGATTAAAACACTTTTGTCCAAACTGGAAGAGATTGGGTAAAATATTCGCAAGAATACCTCACTTAATATGTTAGGAGAAATATTATCTTCAATATCCCTTTTCCTCTTGTGTGCATTCTTTCTTCTTTTACCTTTTTCCTCAACATTATTACTGGCGTGGAGTTGTCCGCAAGCGTTGTGTTCATCTCCCTCCGGTTGACCTTTAAGATCTAAAAAGTCGGATATCTCCTTCTCAATATCTACTACATTTTCTTGTGTACCACTAGGAGAAGCCATATTGAATAAGATGCTACCCATACAACAACAGGCAACAAACTGATGAGGAGCGAGCTGAACGCTCTGCTTTTATACTCGCGGAATGCATTGGAATGTAGGAAAACCGGTCTTTTACAATACATTTTTAACAATTCCAGTTAAAGGTGTGTATGTTACGATTTTATCATGTAGAATTAAACAGTATGCAGTTGTATTAGCCGGTATAGGCGCGTTGAATTCCATTTCTATTTTTATATCTACACTTGATGATTTTACCGATTCATTTTGTTTAGAACAATCGATTACAACTATAGGGTAACCATCTAAGTATTTTTCTGGTGATAGTAAAGGTGCATTCGTTTTACCTTAATATGAACTTTGAAATCTTGCATACATATCGTACAATATGCTGTACTTTTTATTAGCGAATGACACATTAAAATTATCGTATGGAAAAAATTGTGAATTTAAATAAACTTTAATATTTTTCAAGTTGCAATGATCAAATTGGCCTGCATGTTTGGTGATGGTGTCTCTTCTGCCTGTTTGTAAACCAAATATAATATACCTGGCTCGTTCCACATAATTAGATGTTTTAACTGTCCAAGTGTGTCGATCCGTAGTTGGCAAGCTGGGCTGTTCATGAAATTCCCAACTTCTAAAAGGAATTACAATATCACGATCAGCCTTTAACTTTCTTAATAGTAGCATTCTATGCTCGTCAGCTAATTTAACATGTGGAACTCTCCATACAATTTTGTCTAATGTTAATTTCCATTCTAAAGTTGCATCTGTTGTACCGTCTGGAGCTTTAATAATATCTTTATCGTTTGAAGATCTCAACAAAACTAATTCTTGTTTAACGTTTAATATTATTTTCCTATAATCTTCAGCAAAACCAAGCAACAAACGTAACGGAATATGAAAATCAAAATTTCCATTTGTATCTGGAGTGATTGTGTCTTTTGCAGGTAAAACCCATCCTGCAGGTTGTATTAAATTGGTTTCATTAGGTGATATAGATGTTAATCCCTTTAAAGTTGTTGCAATACCTACTTTTTTAGTAGAATCAACTGTTACACCTGATATTTCATATCTAATTTCATCAAACAGGAAAGCCATGGGATTATTTATAAATGGAACTGTTGTACCAGTAGTAGTACCGTCCTTTTTAGTAACTTTTCCTTCAATATACAAGTAACTTTCACATGGTAGTGTGTAAATGTCTTGATTTTGTATGGGAATACGAATTTCATCGTTATTGTTTAATTTTGATGAAGTGTAAGGGTTGTGGGTGTGATATTCTTTTTCCCATAGGGTTTCGTCGAATGTTGGACCCTGAGCTATATCCAGTATATCCATTATCGGTTACTTTTAATCCAATTCTCTCTAAGAAACGAATGTTCTCGCGTGTTAACTCCTCCACAGCTGAAGAGCTACTAATGCGGATTCCCGTAGGTTGTTCGCTTTTAAATGTTAAACCCATGATTTTGTATTAAAGTGTTGATTTTAAATGTAATCTAACCGTAATAGGCTCTTCTCGGAAATCTATCAAGTTACCGTCTTGATCCAATACGTTCAACACGATGTCTGAAATGAAAGTGGTGTTCAAAGGTAGATATACCAGGTTTTGCGGCTTTTCAACAATTTTAAATCCAGGTGGTACACTGGGGTAAAAAGTATGTATTATATGAGTATTTGCTCCATCTCTATAAGCTCCTTGTATAATGTTACAAGTTATGTCTATACTATTGACTTTTAATATTGTTACAGTTTGTTTACCGGAATGTGTTTTATTTGGTTCTAAAATTGCTCCATCTTTGGGAAATCCTAATAAATCACCAATTGAGTCTGACTTACTGAAATCTATATAATATTTTGAAGTAAGCTCAGCTTTCATTGTATTGTTATTACCTTTTAGCGTTATATTGTCTTTTCCCATTTTATTTTGCAAAAATTCATTAATATGATCAATTTCATAAGAACCTGTGGGTAGAGTGCAAACTTCTAAGTCTGTAAACTTCCCACTGGCATCTTTTCCTTTATAATAATGCAATAAGTTATTTTTACCTTCCGTAACATTGGGAATAGAGTTGTAAGTTGTAAAATCCAACAGTGCTGCCTCCCAAAATCTTCCTTTTTGCAAGCGTAACGCTGGAAAAAGGATACTTCGTAAAGTGGACGATTTTCCTGTTAATGATACCGTATAGGAAGACATCTCAATAGTGACTGATACTTTTAGCTAGGAATTCCAAACATAAATGGCCGCATATTGAAGTATTATCAGGTTGTTCTCTTTTATAGTTGTAATATATGTTTTTAGCAGATTTAAAGTAATGTTCAAGTTCTTTAGGTGGTGGCAAATTTCCAAAACTATCAAAATAATATACATTACTATTTAGTTTCTTATAACACACCCAATGGGTGCCGGGCCCTTCAGTATTATCCAAATTTACGATTCCAGTCTCATTTTTCCATATTTTCTTTGGTAAACTGTCTTTCATAAATACTCCGCGGAAAAATGGTATTTTTAAACAGGAAATATATTTAAATAATTCAACATTAGTCAACGCTTTATGTGGTATAACCAATTGATTTCTTTTATTTAATATGCACGATACGGTCTTAGGTATAGACCAGCCCCGTTTTTTACCATTGACCATATTGTCGGTTTTTTGTTATTTTTCCTCGGAGAACGTCTTTTTAGTCTAATATTACCACCATGTTTTCTCATGGTTGATCCTTTTTTATTCTTACCCCTCCTTTTTCCACCTCCTACCGCTGTTTTAGCCTTCATACCTGCTGTTACCGCTAAAGCTGCTGCTTTTTCCGCAATACTAGCGTCACTAGACTTTACTCGTTGCCAAGCTATATTCGCTAGCTTTTTATCAGCGATTGACCTATTTTTTGAATCGGTAAACGTGGAATATGCGATATCGTGTTCTTTACAAGCCTGATCTAACTTATTTATGCCTGGATCACCTCTTTCCAGTCGTTTTTTCAATTTAGTTCCTGGTCCGCAATACTGATAACCTCCCGGTATATGAAATTCGTATGGTAAAGCGTCTATTGCTCTATTTACGATAGATCCTACTGGAATACGATTTAAAGCTTTACTTAACAGAGAAACCGCTGTGGACGTGATCCCACCTCCTTTCCGTATACTGTCTCGATATGGACTGATGTGCTGGAATGTCATTATTGTCCTTTTATAATCGAAATGTACAACTTATGTGTTAACTCTATGACGAGTTGGACATAAATGAGGTCGTTTATTGCGTTCTTATATTATATATCAATATCACCCCAATCTGATGATCTAAACTTTTGCGTATTAGGGTTAATAAAGTATTTATTAAAAATTTCCTTTTTAATCCAATTACCTCTCTCGGATTCAGACACCCAATTACCCCAACGTGTACGGGTTGCAATAATATTGAACATATCAAATAATGCATTTCCTAAAACTTTAATAAGAAAATTAACAGTAACAGCATTATCCACATGTTGAGGGTCTTTAAGTTCTGTAATACGTTTATTATTACAAGTATATACTTTATGGTCCTTTAATGAAGTTGTTATAGCCTGTCCTACAGTTGCAGCATCATTTGGATCACTTCCTTGTTTTAAATTACCTATTTTCTTATCATCTGCATTAAAAATATCACCAGTTGGTTTATCTAATATCAAAGATTGACTAACTACAACACAATCGAAATCGTTGATACCAGGAGATACGTTACGTATTTTTTTAAACCTACATATGTAAGGTTCATCATTATATGGATTAGAACATATAGTTTGTGCTACAACTGGAACATCAAAGAATTCTGTACCCATACCTATATATGATAATTTCTTTCCTTTACCATCCCAAGCATTATTCTTTTCTTCAAGTAATGTAAACTTTTCATTTCCCTGCACAAATACATCATCTTTCCGCGATACTACTTGGTCTTGTTTTACAAATCCAGATGTTTCTTGTTTTAAGGTTTCCATCATTTGACCCACTGTTGCACCATCTGATGGCGCCGAACCATCTTTAACATTTGCTAAACAATTATTAAAACAATCTATAACCCCTACATCACGTATGATACAATTATCTTTAATATATTTTAGATTTACAGCATCGTTTTCAGTTTTTGGATAACCTATATCATTAATAACAAATTTATAAAAAGAAAATCCATCTTTTGTCTTTTCAGGTATCAAGGAATGTAAATAGCGTCTATTTACGCTGTCTTTTGCATCTTTAGGGTCATCTACGTTGGATATACGTTTATTGTTAGCACTATACGTTTTCCCATTAAATTTTAACGTATTTTTTAATTCAGATGACAAATAACCTTTGTTTATTGCATCACCGTTTTGATTTGGTTTACCAACGTTGATAATTCTATGATCTTCTGCGTCATATGTGTTATTTTGTAGTCTTAATGTTGGCGATATCTTTTCCTTTAATATTTTTAAATTTATTGCATCGTTTTCATCCGTAGGATCTTTTATGTTTTTTAACCTTTTATTACTCATATCATAATCTCCATCAGGTGTTTGTGGTAAACCAGCACTTCTTTTTAAACTATTCGCATAATATAACCCATCCGAGGAGTAACGTCCGAACTTGTCGACACTCATGGTGCAACTGAATAGTAATCTAGGGAGTAACGCATTTTTATGAGATTACCCCACGGTTTCGGAGTTCATCCACTAAAGCCACCCATTCGTTTTCCAATCCAGTATGACCCGCTTCTTTAGCTTCATGTATTAGTTTCATTCTATCCACCAATTTATTGATATTATTGTAATAAATCACATTTGTGTTATATGGTTTCTTCATTAAACCTGTACCTGTAACAGATTTGTTTCTTTTTCTTGGTTCTGGAGCACTTATATCCAAAGTGGATGACACAAACCTTCGTTTTACAGGTTTTCTTGGCATTATCGGCATTGGTTGTCTTCTCGTTGTTGGTATTAACTTGGATACAAATACTCTATATTTTAAAGACCTACATCTAAAAACTGGTTGGTCAGCTAAATATTTTCTCCTGTATGCATTGGTGTGTTCCAAAATCTGTTTATATGCTTCCATGTCTTCTTCTTTAACTAACAATTCTAAAGGCTTTTTTCAAATAATAATTCAAATAATCCTCTTGTGCCCTTATATCTTTGATTACCAACAATAATATTATCATCTTCATCAATGTTTACCGGGCTATTACCAACCATTAAACCTTCTTCTGTTAATCTTACTCCATAACTATGGTAGTTTTTACTAGGATTTATTCCAGCTAACATTTTTATCATGTATTTCCTTCCTAAAGGTCCTTTGTTATGAATGTTTTCACCCAACAAGCTTATGTTTGACGGGCCTTCCCTTGCTTCTTCTTCTTTTTCCTCTTCACTAGCAGTTGATACATCTTCATGTCCTCTTTTAGCTTTTACTTCATATAATTCTCTTATACCACTATAGTCTGGTGATTCTAGCTCTCTTTCAGGTTCTCCACCGGTAAAACCACTATATGTAGAGGATTCCAGGTCTTCATCACTAAAATCTTCTGATTTTACATTTTCTCTTTCAAACTTTGTAATAGGTGCAATTGCATCTCCTTCCAAAACGGGTTTAGCAAATTTTTTGTTTAATTGTTTCAAGGGTTCAGTAATAGGTTTAAAAGTAGATTCAAGAAATTTCTCCCTTTCGCTAATACATAATTTTAATGCTCTGTTTTTATCTCGAATAGAATCACTAAGTGATTTTATTTCCTTTATTAACTTTTCTTGGTTAACCATGTTTATAGCAAGACGTGTTGTACAACAATGAATGTTTTACATCATGATCAGTGTATTAGTATAAATTTATCAAATCCTATCCTGTATCGACCATTGTTTAGCGGTTGTTCCTTCATAATTGTTAAAAACCCATATTTTTCAGCCCAAGCCTTTCCACACAACTCTTTAAATCGTTCAAATGGCATATCCGCACTTACATGGTCATAATATATGTGTTTTAGGTTGGTTTCATCCTGTTTAAATACAATTAACATGTTTGCATTGTCTCTAATGAGCTGTTTCGGTATTTTGCTGTAAGTTTGACCAATATAAATGCTATCTATGTTGTTATGTCGACCCATGGCGAAGTAATTTCATATTGTATTTTGATTTTCACAAGATACGTCGTCAAATATGAATACTGAGAATGGTTTAGCCTCTTGCGGTTGCATGACACTCTCGCTCGCGTTGAATTTAAAATATTTAACTTCAGGCACATTATTGAGTATTTGTTCCAATAACTGATATTTTGGTTGTTGTAGTGACTTTGAAAATACATATAAATTATTAAAACGTAATCCTTTAGGGTTTGTAATCAAATTGAATACTACATTTGTTTTTCCACAATTGGAAGGACCGGTAACCAGACAACGCACCGTGTTTGGTAACAAAACACCGTGTTTCCCAGTATTGAATTGAGAACCATCCACTGTGAGTTCATCTATATTATTAATAGTAAAATTGTCTTTTTGCGGTATTATCTCCATCCTTTGTAATGGTTCAACCCAAAATGATGCTCTATCATTATATTAGATCCTTTTTAGGTATCCAAGAATCTTCCGTTTTATTAAATCCTAACCATCGTACTTTAACCTTATCCTTTTTTCGTTGCAACACCTTTTCGACTAAATATACATCACCTACTGTTGATTTTAACATTTCATGTCCATAAAACCCTCCTTCAAGCAATTTTCCTTTATTATCTTTTAAAATGTAAGTTTCTGGTACTGTAGGTTGCACCTTAAATACGGTAAATACCTCATTTGTCCAGTTCGGAAGATATCTTTTACTGAATACACCTTTGTATTTGCTTATTCGCACTTTATCGCCAACATTAAACCTTTTAGGCTTTAGTTTTTCAACTTTTGGTTTAGTATTCATTTTTATACGTTTTAATACAAGTTTTTCATTTTTATTAGTCACCTGGCTTGGTTTCATACCGATAGTTCTATGAAACTTGTTATTGTAATCGCTTATAAGTTTTGGTAACACATCAATCCATACGTGTGATCCTCTGTTGGAAAACATCTTATACATCGCACCTTTTAAAGTTCTGTTAAATCTTTCAATTATTGATGCTTTTACCTCTGAATTGGTTGAGTAATGGTTAATGTTGTGTTTTTTCATTAAATTTGCAAATTCCTTATTAAAATATTCTTTTCCATCATCAGTTTGTAAATGTTTAATAGTATGTTTGTCTCTTTGTATAGCTGTTTCCATTGCTTTTGTAACACTTTTGCCACTTTTATCTTTTAGTGGTAAAGCATCTGCCATTTTTGAAAAACAATTAATAATAGTCAATATGTATTTAAATCCTCTATTTTGTTTACTATAAGGAATCATTTCGATTAAATCTGCTTGATATAAATCATTTATTCCTTTTATCACTGTATTTCTTCGTGGAAACTTTCTTCTTGCAGGTTTATGAAGTTCCGTTGACAATTTCTTGCTTCAAGTCCTTCATATTGCAGGTTTGAATGTTTCATGTATCACATGTATAGTCACAATGAATGTTGTCTTAAATATTTACATCATTTATATAGGTCAAGGTCATCCAAACTTGTGTAAAAAAATGGGGAACACGGCGTTTGACTTGCCGTGTTCCCCATTTTTTACGGAAGGAGAAAGGAATAAGGTCGAAGTTGTAGAAGGACGAAGAATAGGTTACTAGTCGATAGGGTTTAGAGAGTAGTGGCCAAAAGGAAGAGTGTGAATTTTATCCGGCATAATATGCCTTTTATCATCTCGAGCTGATAGTGCTCTTTTAACTTCAGTGACACTGTAGACCTCATGTTTAAAGCTTCTGATAGTGTTGAACGTTGCAGACATTGTAGAATCTTCAAACAAGCAGGTCTTGTAATGGTCAAATGTAACATGTTTCTTCAAGTAAGATGTTTTGACTCCTTTAGCTTTCTTCGCTGTCGGTATGTCATTTTCCTTATACATCTTGAAGGAATATAGTTTGGACATTAACGCAACTATTTCATCCAAAGGTATTCCATTTGCTTCATCTTTAAATTTTCCGATTACTTTTTTATTCTTTTCATTGTAATTCGGATGGTTCTTCGGATAGTCAGAGAAGTCAAAGTCGTCTTTGTATGGGAAACTCCTTAGATCTTCATACATGTCCAAAGTCTTTATCCAGTAGATAAACGCGTCGGAATCCATGTATGCAACTCCAATGTTGTCTCTTCCGTAGTGTTTAACCATTTTGTTGTAATGGAAATCATACATCAGAGTTTTACTTATATCCAAAATCGACATTCCAATGTATAACGGACGATCCATCACTATTGTTGTTTTATTCATACTGACAGCAACTAGATTTTCGTTTATAATCATTGACGTTCCGAAATTTGGTTTTTGCACTAATTTTTCCAATTTCCTAGGATCACTCACTAATTTTACATTTTTGTGTTTTCTCTTGTTCTCCAAGGTCTTCCCAAAGATGGCGTTGTTCATTAATTTGTAGAAGTCCTTTTCAAATGCTGTTGTCGCTGCAGCTCTTCTTGTAGTGTTGGAATCGATATATGGTTTCAACCAACAAGACTGGGTGAATTCAATTGCTCTGTGAATTTTCACTATACGTAGACCCAATTCAAGTGCTTGTTGAACTACCCAGTAGTGTGCCACATATCGACTCTTATTCTCCAAGGTCATCATCAGCTTGGGCCATCTTCCTGTCTGTGAAACTTCAGTCTTGGCTAGGAGAGGCAGGTCGTAATGATGGTCGTGAAGGTGTTCCGGATATTCAAAATCACAGTCCAAAATATAGCCTGTTTGACCATCTTTTGGAATCCGTGATATGTCACCGATGGTGGCCGGGTCAATCCACTTGAAGTCTGCGTAGGGAAGTGGATTTGACATCGCCCAACCATAGAGGTTGTTCGCATCAAAATATCCAAGGTAGAGTGATGGTTGTTGCTCCTCGAAGTTGGGGATATACTTGTTGTTGGCCTTAACATCTCTGGTCACAGCTTGAGTCAAACCACCTCGTACACCTGATTCGATCATGAGGACCATGTCGATGTCCGTGAGAAGCTCCAATCGACAGTTAGTTGACTTAAGCATAGCTTGCCATGCTAATCCTGGAGATGTGTACGAGTGTAGAGCGTCCAGTCCATAGGCGGAGAAGCAGGTATTTCGAAATTCTTCCATCACATCGCACAGCAGAGTTACATCCAATTTTATGTAAAAGTCGGAATATTCCCCTAAGGTTTGAATGTTTAGTTGGTTCCAAACATTACAAGCATGATTGTAGTCTTCAACGGTGATTGCACTTTCATTTAACTTGCTATTGAAGGCTTCAATCGGTGGCAGACTGGTTTCTTCAAATTTTTCTGCAGAAGTTATGTAATCATAGGGGAACACTCCTTTACGCATTACTAAGTCCAATTTATCTTCAGGTACAATTTTGCTGGTTTCTTTTAGATCTTCTCTTCTTAGGTTCTCAGATAATTTGCTCAAACTAGATGACATAAATCTATAAGAGTCTACGAAGCGAAGTTTAATTTTACCTACTGTTTTTGAGAAACTGATGTACTTCTCCAATGTTTCAGCTAATACTTCGATTTTTCCATCATCTCGTCCTAACTCTGGGATAATGAAGTGGGAGTCATAGCCGCTAAGATTGTGTAACACGACAGGGATAAAGTTTGGCAGTTTGTAATTTATATTGCATGAATTACAAGCAGGTCCTCTGTATAACCCTGTGAGGTGATCATGATCTCTTACTTTTTGATTTTCTTCACTGAAGCTCTTCTTGCATAGATAACATCTTGTTGCTGAAATGTATTCTTCTTGTTGATTTTCGTTCAAAGGTTCCATGGGTAAAACATTACCGTATAAGCGTTCCGCCTTTTCAGCAATATGTCATACAACTGGTCTACAAAATACTTAGCAGCTTCTTCCCCACGGTAGAGTATCGGAGTGGATGTTAAGCCATAGTCTTGCAATTGTTCTTTAGGCAAAGTAGATTTCACCAATAAGCAAAAACTGTTAGGTTGATGCAATTGATATTTGGTTCTTCTAGTTACTTCACCATCCGGAAGTTCCTGCGGCACTAACGTGGATTCAAAGTCAGCGTAGATAACTAGTGGAATCCGGTATTGGTGAACTGTTTTATTGAACTGGACAAATGCTTTAGATGGTGGTGGCAGACTAATCTTCACTTCATAGTTGTCATTACAAAGCCGCTGGTGTTCCGATAACCACTCCGATCCTCCACGTCTCAAGTCTTCATTTGTGAAACAAAAGCATCTCTTACACACTGTTACTCTAATTTAATTTTTAGTCACTTGTCGTCCAACCAAAGTTTCAAAGTTCTTGATGTAAATATAATGTGATATTTCACCTTTGGTCAATAGCAGCAAATCTGTATGATTTTGATGTTCAGTCTTTGTAACTCGTAACGGGTATACGTTATTTGATTCGTCTAAACCAAACACATTAACTGAAACTCCTGGGTTTTTTCTTTCAAATTTAGCAACATCATTAAGACTAACAGGATATGACATACCTTGGAAGTTATAGCGGTGTTGAACAGCTTCGTATGCTATGCTAGGTCTAATGGCATTATGTCCCACATATTTTGCTAACATTGCATACCGGAAACATTCATTATCCTCATTTTTCACATTGACACATGATCTTGTATCTCGGATCACCTTTGGTAGAGGGATAAAGCTGCTACCCCTCATACCATATCCATGCTTGTGAACCCTCACATCCATACCTTCAATTGATGATAGCGTCCAGCCGGATCCTCGTCCTTCATGTTCTTGAAGTTTCACTAGCAGTTCAACCAAACATTCTTCTAAAATTTCGTTGATATCAGATGTGGTTGTAAGGGTTCGGTTTTTAGCAATGAATGCTCTTGGTGAGTTTTCACCATCGGTATTAGTAAAAATAGCCTCCAACACCAATCCAAATTTAATAAAGTTCAATCTTGCCAATTCTTCCATCAATGTTTTTACAACTAGTTTTTTAGCTTGAGTTATAAAATTTTCCAATTCTAATTGCACATTATTAATTTTGAAATGAGTTACAACTGGTCCTGGCAAGGCTGTGGTGCGCAGTTGTCTTATATCTTCCACTTCTTCTGTATCCTCTTCTTCCATATCCTCTTCTTGGGTACGCAGTTGTCTTACATCTTCCACTTCTTCTTCCGTATCTTCTTCTTGTTCTTCCATTTCCTCTTCTTGAATAAATCCTCCAGCTATAGATGGTCCAGCTCCGGCAAATTGAATAACACTCGGTCTTCTCCTTTGCATTAACTGTAGATAGCTAGAACAGTCGTCCATCTGCTTCTGGTGGTTTTCCAAAAACCGATCAATCGCATCCAAGTATTCTTCACTTACTACAATCTCTTCTTTTCTGTCCTCTTTATGATGCAATTCTCGGTGTAAAACAAAAATATCTTCGTCTTGGAAAAACTCACCACAAACATCGCAAAGAGCCATTTTTACAGTTTGGCTTTGAGTGTGCACTCGGTGAATGTCCACGCAATAATGAGCGGCACACTTGGGCGCGCCCTTTTATAACGGCGATGGAGGAGTGGGGGAAAAGTGGACTATAGGTCAAGGTCACCGTTGGAAAACATTGGATTAAGATCGACTTAAACAAACACTTTAAATAAATATATCAACAAGCGTTAAGTTATATAAATTAATAAGGTTTATATTCAATAAATTGTTAAAAGATCAGGTCTTAAACACATTTATTTCATAAATGGTTTCTGGACTACTGACTGCACTATAATATTCATAAAACATGTAGTATTATGAATAATGTCACGAAATAATCATGTTTTTTACAACCTGTGATGGTTTTAATAAGAAATGCAGTTTGTACTGCAACCATTGCGGGTTTTATTCATACCCACACGATCACTTCTTGTCTCAGTCCAAGGTCACCCTCTACTTCAACTTCTAGGTCAGCAGACTTTAACTCTAGCGAACCATCGAACTGCTATACCAATATACCAACAGTAAAATTTTCTAATTGTTGGCTCAAACCTGGAGGTACTTCATTTACATCTGCGAAAATATTCTAAGTCCAGAGGGGTGGGGATGGGGGTGCAGGGGCGGTGGCGGGGACGCAGGTTCGGGGGCGGGGGCGGGGGCGCAGGGGTGGTGGCGGGGGGCGGGGGGGGCAGGGGCAGGGGCGGGGGCGGGGGCGCAGGGGCGGGGGCGGGGGCGCAGGGGCGGGGGTGGGGGTGGGGGCGCAGGGGGGGGGGGATGCAGGGGCAGTCTTTACTATATTTAGGTCAAGGTCACGGAAAAACTTTAAAAAATAAAGGCCCGCCTGCGGCATTTAGGTTGCCATCGCTGTAACCTCCTAAGAGACCCAACTATGGACAACAGCAGACTTGTATGTTAGTAATACCTAACGATTAGGAATTTTGAAAACTACTGTATTTAGGTCAAGGTCATGAAAAAACTTTAAAAAAATAAAGCCCCACCTGGGGCATCTAGGTTGTCATCGCTGATGCCTCCAAAGAGACCCAACTATGACAACAGCAAACATCCAATGTTGTCTGACCTTCACCACGCAAGAGTTTTAAGCATTTACTGCATTGCTAACAAATAACTTTTACAATAGCTAACAAAAGTCATTTACATAATTTTGAGAGAGGTTGAGGACAGCCCTAGTGGCTTACGTCCTCGGTCCGAGTGCAGAGGCCGCCACAACCTTTTGCCTGCCAGCGTACAAACGGACCGGTTCCCAACCCAGCCGCAACCTTTTGCATGCCTGAGAGGACCCATACTAACGTTGGTATAAAATGATTTTACACGGGGGCCTACTCCCGTTCCCTGTCTTTATTATTAAGTCTAGCAATGCAGTAAATTTGTACAAGTTCTTACTAGGTCAAGGCCAAACGCACATTAAAAAATTTCGGCCCCCGTACATCCATGGCGAACCACGAATGTTCGGGGGCCTTGGGGACAAAAACACAAATAGCTAACAAAGTTTCATTTACATAATTTTGAGAGAGGTTGAGGACAGCCCTAGTGGCTTACGTCCTCGGTCCGAGTGCAGAGGCCACCGCAACCTTTTGCCTGCCAGCGTACAAACGGACCGGTTCCCAACCCAGCCGCAACCTTTTGCATGCCTGAGAGGACCCATGCTAGCGTTGGTATAAAATGATTTTACACGGGGGCCTACTCCCGTTCCCTGTCTTAACAATTTACTTTGAGCTGTGAAAAGCTCAAGGGGGAGTGCTAAAACAAGCGTATACACATTAAATAAATATAACACAGAATAAGTTAATAAATAAACACATATAAAGAAATATTACAGAATAAGTTTGGGGACAAAATCTCAAATAGCTAACAAAGTTTCATTTACATAATTTTGAGAGAGGTTGAGGACAGCCCTAGTGGCTTACGTCCTCGGTCCGAGTGCAGAGGCCGCCGCAACCTTTTGCCTGTCAGCGTACAAACGGACCGGTTCCCAACCCAGCCGCAACCTTTTGCATGCCTGAGAGGACCCATACTAGCGTTGGTATAAAATGATTTTACACGGGGGCCTACTCCCGTTCCCTGACTTTAAAATTTAATTTTGAGCTCAAGAGGGAATACTTATTCTGTAATAACTTTCTATAATATAACACACTTACGGAATAAGTTGAGCTCAACATGGTAAATGCTGGAACATACACATTAAACACATAGGGTACAATTAAAAACACTCAAATATAAAACAATTCCCAACACCAAAACCCAATATCTTACAATTAATACAAGTCTTAAAACTAATACAAGTCTCAAAACTAATACAAGTCTTAAAACTAATACAAGTCTTAAAACTAATACAAGTCTTAAAGTTACATTAGACTTCGCTAAACAGTGAAGGCGCCTTTCAGTGTTTAGTGATGCCCATGGCGGTCCGTCCCGATCGTTCACGTTCAACGCTCGGGAGCGGACTGCGAGACGGCTGTGGCCGGGCCGCCTTATATCCCCACCGGTCGCCCCACGTCACTACGTCATGGGGCGGAGGCGGCCAGCATGGGGCGGGGGCGGGGTTCGCCCCTCTCGGGGGGGGGTCCGCCCCTCGGGGGGGGGGGGGGTTCCGCCCCTCAAAAAATGGAGACGGGGGGGGTCCACCCCTCAGGGGTGGTTCAAGGTCACCCACTACACTTCTACTCTAAGTGTTGGCAGTACCCCCACCATAGTCGAGTCCCTACGCTACGCTACGGTGCTCAGCCAGTGTGTCTCAGGCTTGCATGCGGTAAGCATCGCTGTTCTCCAACTCTGTACATGTAAGTGTTTTACAAGTTTTTCACTCAAGATTATTACACTTTACCTTTGGACGAACATGGCTTGGATATTTCTATGTTTTTACTCAAGGTCACCACACTTTAACTCTGGGATGGCATCGACTTGTATTATTTCTGTGTTTTGACTCAAGGTCATCACACTTAAACTCTGGCAAATACACATTAAACAGTTGTAATAAGAGTAAATTTTTCTAAGTGTTGACTCAAATCTGAAGATTCTTTGCATACATCTTTAAAGACAATCCTAAGTCCCAAGTTTGCAGTCAACCTCAAGGTCATCACACTTTAACTCTGGGACGATATCGAATTGTCTTACAAAGAAAACTTTAACTCTTATGCTCAAGGTCGCCACACTTTAACTCAGGGACAACATCGAATTGTCGTACCAAGACAACTTTAACTCTGAAGAGTAGAGTAGTCTATCTACTCTTTGACTTTTTAAAACTCCGTTTGTATGACCTTGAGATTTCCCCCACCACTTCCCATATGCCTAGAGTACGCAAGGTCTGAGAGTCAGTCGCTCGCCGACTGTCATGGGGTGCGCATCTGTATCATGCACTCCGCTGTGCGGTTTTGAATTGAAGTTTTCATTTTAACCAGTTCAAGGTCAACACACTTAAACTATGGAAACAACATCAAATTGTTGTACAAAGAGTAATTTTTCTAAGTGTTGGCTCTAACCTGGAGGTACTTTGGATAAATCTTTGAAACAGTCTCAAGATCATCACACTTTAACTCCAACTAATAAACATGTACAATTAAGGTAGCACCAAAACGGTGCTCCCTTGCTTGAGATTTAAAAGTTTCCCAAGGTCATCGCAGTTCTGGCAAATAACTGTTCTTAAACTCTGGCAAATACACATTAAACAGTTGTACTAAGAGTAAATTTTTCTAAGTGTTGACTCAAATCTGAAGATTCTTTAGATACATCTTTAAAAACAATCCTAAGTCCCAAGTTTACAGTCAACCTCAAGGTCATCACACTTTAACATGTACATTTAAGGTAGCACCGAAACAGTGCTACCCGACTTGGCATTTTTAACTTTCCCAGGGTCATCGTAATTCCCCCACCACTTCCCATATACCTAGAGTGCGCGGGGCCGGACAGTCAGTCGCTCGGTGTCTGTCGTAGGGTGCACATCGCGGTTGCTACTCCAATTCCTGACAATTTCGGGTAGTTCAAGGTCACCACACTTAAATTCTGGCAAATACACATTAAACAGTTGTACTAAGAGTAAATTTTTCTAAGTGTTGACTCAAATCTGAAGATTCTTTAGATACATCTTTAAAAACAATCCTAAGTCCCAAGTTTACAGTCAACCTCAAGGTCATCACACTTTAACATGTACATTTAAGGTAGCACCGAAACAGTGCTACCCGACTTGGCATTTTTAACTTTCCCAGGGTCATCGTAATTCCCCCACCACTTCCCATATACCTAGAGTGCGCGGGGCCGGACAGTCAGTCGCTCGGTGTCTGTCGTAGGGTGCACATCGCGGTTGCTACTCCAATTCCTGACAATTTCGGGTAGTTCAAGGTCACCACACTTAAATTCTGGCAAATACATATTAAACAGTTGTACTAAGAGTAAATTTTTCTAAGTGTTGACTCAAATCTGAAGATTCTTTAGATACATCTTTAAAAACAATCCTAAGTCCCAAGGGCCGGACAGCCAGTCGCTCGGTGTCTGGCGTAGGGTGCACATCGCGGTT
>CM061533.1:15799902-15834125 GCA_030545055.2 Neoaliturus tenellus | reverse complement strand
ATTCTGGGCCTAAACTAACAGGACCTTTTAAGCGCAGTTTCCACAAAGACAAAAATACATCTTCTCAAGATACTAAAATAGAAAAAATTGTTTCAACTCTCCCGGCTGATGCTTTTGACATATATCTTAAAGATGAAATAGGGTTAATCTGGAGTTATAGTTTGAGCTATGATGATCCAGATGAAGTAAGTGTATCTATTCAACCAAGATTCCTTTTGTACGGTGGTTGGAAAATAGATTATGAAATAGGGTACTCGCTCCCAATAAGAGGATTTGTTGCAGATCTAGGCAATAATGAATACATATTAAGTTTTCCTTTACTGGACAAGATTTTCCCAAATATGATAATCAAAGAAGCAGAAATAAACATTATTCTGCCAGAAGGATCAACCTTCGGAGGCATAGACCCAACATTTGCAATGGAAAACAAGACTAATGAAAAATATTGCTATTACTTTGATGTCACTTGCAGGGAGATTGTTAAATTTAAATTGTATAATATTGTTGAAAGACATATAATTAATTTTTCCCTTACATATTCATCATCAAAACTGCACATGATTGTAAAACCCATAGCTATTGCTGTATTTATTAATTTATTTTTGATATTTTTGAAAATATCTTTTGGAACGTACTACTTCTCAACTCTGAGTGACGATATAGTCATAAAATCTAACACACATACAGAACCTCCAGCTATGAAGAAAAAGAGTAAGAAAAATAAGGCAAAATGTTTTTGAAAATAAGTATTTTTAGATCAAATGGGAAAACATGAATAAGTCTGTAAAACCTACAATGTTTTTGTTAGGCTAAAAGTGTTTTTAATGTTTAAGACATTTATATTATTAATAAAGTGTAATTTTCATATATGCATTTTTCCTTTTAGCAAATTCCTCTATAGCGAATATACTATTATGGTAGTAGCCATGGTTAGACCAAATCTTAGGACCATGTTACTTTTTCATTTTGAGGCCCCCAGACGCCAAAAACACCATTTTTCATTTTCATATAAATATGTGGTACAGATAACTTTTGACAGGGACCTCCAATCCAATTTTGACGATATTTGGTATGAAGATGTAGGACCAGGTCTATTTTCATGAGTTCGCTAACATTCATTACTGGGTTATAGGAACAGGGTGTAATGGGGTTTTAAAGCCGCGTCCGCACTAGCCGAATGTGTTCGCCGAACTAAGTTCTTCTGAACTGTGTTTGTTCGTTGCTAACCTTTTATAATTGTTTGCCAGGAATGTGTGCTGATTTTTTGTGTTCGTCATGAATGTTTGGCTAGTGCGGAAGCTGCTTAAAAGGGTCAAAAATGGATTAAGTTAAAATTGTAACATATTAATAACTAAGGGTAAAAATGCCAAAAACCCATTTTTGACCCTTTTTGAACCCCATAAAATCCCGTTCTCATGGTCCAATTTTTTAACCTAAATTTTCAAAATTCATCATGTTAAACTGAAATGGATTAAAAGAGCTTGAAAAAATTAAACAATTTAATATTTTGGGTTTTTAACTTGGCTTAACAAGTTACGGAGAAAATGAAAAAGATAGGTTTTCCATGTTATTCTTATGGGGAATTAACAAAAACCTGTATCTCACATATTGATTTATATAACTTGATCAAATTTGGTATGTACATTCTCTAGGTAGGATTTAACTTATATTTACTTGCAGCACCCATATGGCGGCAAACCTACCTACTCACCCCCATGGTGTTTGTGTACAAAATGAAAAATACCAGAATTTGATGCAATTTAATATGTAGGCACACTGGGAAGGGATTTTCCTATATATCTAATTACAATTCCCCCAAGGCAGCAAACCTATATACTTATTCCTATGGTGTTTATGGGGAAATTAAAAAAAAAAAAAAAAAAAAAAAATTGAAACCTGTTGGGAATTCTCTGCGTATGCAGATCTGCTGCGACAGGGGTAGGCCTGTTTATTATTCCTATAATATTTTGATATTTTTACTTAATATTTCTAGCTATCCTGTGAACAAAGAAATTAAGGGTAAATAATACAGTTTTGAAACTTTTTTTATATAATTTTGGTTAGTTATGTTTAACTCTTTCCTTAGTTTACATCCAGGATAAAAATCTCACAATTTTGGATAAATTTTATAGTTTTAACGAATTTCCCTATAGTGTATACTCTAATATGGTGTAGTCATGGTAAGACCTAAAGGGGCTTATAGCAACACCTCCTAGAGTAGTATTGCTTATAGACGGGGATAGTAGCACGGTGAGTGAAGGCCTGTTCACATCGCTTCTTGTTTTTTCCATTTAAAACATAGGAGAATAGCCGTTGATAACAGTAGCGTAAAACACATGTCACTGTCTAAATAGGCTTATTCTACTCTTCTGTTAAAACTTAATACACGGAAATGAACAGTTACTTTCCTGGACAGTAAAATCAAAACTCATTTGATTTTAATCACCATGAAATGGAGAGTGCTTGATTATTTTGTGATCACATGTTTTTATTTTTAACGCTTTTTGTTTGTTATTGTTTTATCTGAGGTTAAGTTTGATTTTGTAAACAACTAGTCTGTTCACCGAGAGTGTGAAGTGAAGCCCCGCCCCCTCCTAATGGCAGGCTGTGTCACATGCGTACCTTGCCGGTGGCGAGGCGCACGGCGGTTGTCGTAATCAGCTTTTCTAGTGCATCCAGTTGGTCCACCGCCCGCAACGTGCTTAAATTTTAACTCGTTTCATTTAACGGTTCCTACGGTAGTATTTTAATATGTCAATGTTAATAGTTACACCATGAAAAAGTATAAATAGCTGAGCATTTTTTTATACATAACATAAAAATTTAGTCTCTAAGAAAAATTTGGTATTTATTAAAAAGGAGAAATGTGTAAGCGAGAAAGTTATTGGAAAAGACTTAAACCAAGACTATTTAGGCCTTATTTTAAATTTTTGGGACCATGGAACTTATACGAGGGTTGACGGCCCCATCAAGGAATATATCCAGACCATTAGCGGAGCTGAACCCTACAGATTTCAATAATGTTTCAGTGGTTAGTTTTTGGCGATGGACGGGTTTTGATGCGGACTTTCATAATTTGGGGGTTGGCGAAATTTTTTAATTATGCTTATTTCAGCTTTTATTCTAATTCAAAGTTAACCATTAGTTGTTCGCCTGGCCGGATACCGCAAGCCGCTCCGACGTGCGTTGAGTTTATTGACGTCATACAGCGTTGCTAATTTTTAATATTTTTAACAGAATCTTATTTTTGAATATTTTTTTTGTTAGGTGAATGTTTTTTTTTTTTACAAAATAAGTATTCAAAATAATAATAAAAAAAACTAAAAATCTAGAACAATGTGTGTAATATACAAGAATAAATATACAAGAAAACCATAAGAGAATCTCATAAACAATGAATTTTTGTTAATCAAATAATTATGAACACTAAAACAATGCATATTGGTTTGAATATTATTAGGCTATACATATATTTAAAATGGGAAAATGAAAAAAATAGAACTATAATAAGTAGTAGAAACCAAGTTATTAATCTGATTAACTTTCAATCGCTGTATAGCATTTCTTCTGATAGATCGGATTCGGCCTCGCTGCTGTCATCTTCTTGAATATTTATTATTAAAGTCCTTTCTTCCATATCTTCTACGATGTTGTCCAGCTCCCACATTTTTTCTTCTTCTTTCTTAACATGTTCTATGCACTTAACCCAGTCTTGTTTGGTCACTTTTTTTAACCCCTCTTCGAAAAGTGGCTTCAAATCCCGAATCTTAAATGTAGCGTTGTTTGAAGCAACATGTCCCTTAACTTGAGCCCAAATTAATTCTATTGGATTCAGTTGGCAATGGTAAGGAGGTAGCCGTAAAACAGTTTCGTTGTGTCGTTTTGCTTCTTCGTCAATTATATACATGCCATGGTTTCCTTTCTCTTGATTAGCTATTTGAATTAGTTCTTTTTTCAACATGGTCGTATCGGTCATTATTCCTTTCGTCGCAAGCCATTCAACTAACTGCTTTTTGTTCCATGATTTAGTTGGTAGTTTTTCTACTTTTTTAGAATGATACGAGGCGTTATCTAAAACTAACATTACTGCATTTTCCTTCAAAAGAGGCAGTACACGTTGAAAATAGTTTTAAAAAACGTCACCGTTCATTTCTTCGTTATTGTCTTGTGTAGATTTGGACTGAAAAATTAAACCTCCATTTTCCACGAACCCATCTTCACTGCCGATGTGTGAAACGATGATTCGTTTCCCTTTTCCTGTAGGGTTTTTCAAACCTGTAGAAAGACCATTTAGAAATGCATCCTTTCTACTCTTCACTTCGGTATCAACCCAAACGTGCTTCCTCACGTGGCCCTCATTAACCCAGGTCTCGTCTTGATAGTAAATTGGTCTTCCTTCTAGGCGATATTTTTTTTATTTTGCGTAAATAGTCCCGTCGCCACAAAATGATGTCTTCACGGTCTATGAGAAAAGCATATTTTCCTCTTGCCGAAAACTTAAATCCTAATTTCTTCAGGATTTTAAAGAGAGTGGTCCTTTTGAAATTTGGTAAATCTTCATCTTGGTTGATGGCCTCCAAAACTTTGTTCAATGTCGGTGGTACGTTTTTGAAAAAGAATTCATGCACTTTCCTTCGAATTGCACACCTTGTGAACTCGTCTATTTTGGAGAACACATCTTGTCTTTGTTTTTTGTTCACAGGAGATTTGAGTCCTTCTTCATGATTTCTTTTGTAGGCCGATAGAATTTTGTAAACACTCGTTTTTCTGATGCCAACCATAGTTGCCACTTTTTGAACAGCACTGTCTTTCAAAATTCCCGGATTTTCATCCAAAACATTCTCCCACATAGCAAAAAAAGCTTGATTCGAACTTGATTCAAGCTTGATTTTTGAGGCTTGAAGGTTTGATTCAAACCTTACCAATCGAGTCTGAAAACTTGATTCAAACTTGATTCAAGGCTCTTAGTCACCGTGATGTGAAATCGATTTTAACTTAAATCAAGTGTTTCATTCAATTCTTTTTCAAATCACTTTCAAGCCTTTAAAGTCTTGCCTAATATTTTCAAGTCTTTTTCAAGCATCTTTCGAGCCCTTTTCAAGTGTTTTTCGAGCCTCTTTCAAGCCTTTTTCAAGTCTTTTTCGAGACTCTTTTGAGCCTTTTTCAATGGATTTTCAAGTCTTTTTCAAGGGCCTTTCGAGCATTTTTCAAGTGTGTGTCGAGCCTTTTTCAAGTACTTTTCAAGGCTCTGTCGAGCCTTTTAAAGCCTCTCTCGAAAATGTTTCAATTGTTTTTCAAGTCTTTCGATTCTTTTTCAAACCTTTATACATTTTTTAGCCTCGTTTAAATATCTTTTAAGTCTTTTTTGTTCTTCTGCAGCTGATATTACACATTAAAGTGGAATAATACATCACGTGGTTAGTGTAATTTATTTAGTTTAGTTTAAAACAGAAATTAGTTAAGTACAAATTAATTAGATTAACTACTTAAGTAGGGGGAGTATCTCGATTTTTAAATATTTGTAGGCCTAATTTGTGAAATTGAGTTAGGCATATGCAAGTTTATTACATATTCTCAGTAAAATTTAAAAGTAATTTTTTTATACGTTCTTTGTTTAGTTAACTTTTGGTTATGTACTCAGAACCCCCGTTTTAAAACCGTTTTATGTATGTGTTTGAGTCATATATAACTTACATTTCATGCCTTTTAAAACGGAGGTTTTAAAACGGGGGGTTCTGTTCTGAGTACATAATAAAAAATTACACTTACATATGCCAAACTCAATTTCACAAAATTATTCCTACAAATAATTTAAAAATCGAGATACTCCCCCTACTTAAGTTGTTAATCTATAATTAATTTGTACTTAACTAATTTCTGTTTTAAACTAAATAAATTACACTAACCACGTGATGTATTATTCCACTTTAATGTGTAATATCAGCTGCCGAAGAACAAAAAAGACTTAAAGAGATTTGAAGAGGATAAAAAATTTATAATGGCTTGAATAAACACAAGACAAAAAACTTACTGAAAAATCGGAACAGTAAAATACACATCCGATAACTTCGGAGTCTGGTAAGAAAGTAATGGCGTTGGCCGTCTCGTCCCGAAAAATCTATACAAAATCGATGAGAAATCGATCCTCGGGAGCCGCACACTGCATTGTGGGACAGCGTTGGACGGCTTGTGATTGGTCGGGACGTCGTGCCGTGAATCGGCATCGATTTGAGTTCGATTCGTAAACGTGAATTGAGTTTAGTTGGATAATCAAATTCAAGGCTTACATTGCAATTGAAGGGAGAGGTAAGTTCAAGCCTTCTTTAACTTTTTGGTGCTTTCGAATCGGAATCGATTAGATGATTGAATTCAAGGCTTACATTGACATTAAAGGGAGAAACAAATTCAAGCCTTGATTATCTTTGGTTATTTCGAATCGGACTCGAATAGATGCTCAAATTCAAGGCTTACGCTGCAATTAAAAATCGAGGAAAATTCAAGGCTTGATTCAAGCTTCCTTGCTATCTGGGCTTGTAAATGTTAATAACACACTCTTTTTTATCACTATGTATTACCTGTCCACTTCTGTTTTTTCTAACTGGAGACAAAACTTCCATTTTTACGCTTAGTACACTACTTTAAAATATTTAGGCTGTAGTAAAATGACCTATAAATTAAATAATGAAACAACAAAAACAAAACAGAAACAAACAACAAATCCACACCTGCTTTTAAATGTCACGGTGAAACAGCTGACAGGGTTGAACGGAACAAATTTGAAGAGTATGCTTTTAGTAAACAACTGTGAATCATCCCTCTAGCCTCACACCGTACAGGTGATTTTTTCTTTCCTGATTGGTCCCGACCCGTGAAATTCGCCATTTTGAGGCGGGGCTTTACTTCACACTCTCGGTGAACAGACTATAATAGTTTACCATAGAGGCTACGAACTCCTTTCTTCTGAAATGGATACCAAACCCATAACTAAAACTAATTTAAAAAGAGGTATGGAGAAGTGAAGTGCGAATGTTGTTCTATGTTTGTTGGAAAACTATCATAAAACTATGATATTTTGTAGAATATCAGAGTGCTGATTATTCCAACAAAATTAAAGTTACAGTGCACTGATTTTACTTCAAGATGAAGCAATAGCTCTCGAAATAAAAGTGCCAAACATAGATTTTCAAAGAAACATTAAAATATACAGTCAACGTGCAGACAAGAGCTTATGAAAATTTAATTATTAAGGAAGATTTGTTATAATTAACCACAATTTACAAAGATATTAACCTGGTTAGGTATTTGAAGCCATTACACCATCCATCATAGGAATATTATTGGAATAACAAATCCTCGTATTGGTATAAAACTATCTGCTAATTGAATCTTTCTACTTGGCCCATATCATTTACCACAATTTGTCTTGGGAACTTAGAAATATTAGGCAGATCATTACATTTGTTTATAAGAAGAAAATTGTCTGCTGGGTTGTTGGGTTGCGAAAGGAGACACCCTCGAATTTGCTTAATTATATTTATATGTTGAAGAGAGTTTTAAACTTTTGCATTTTATTCCTTGTTTTGTTCATTTTTTGCTCTCTAAAAAAAAATTAAAAATGTATTTTTTCTTAATGTAGCAAACTAGTTTTTTACTAGTGATATAAGATTAGCTATTGTTTAATTAAATGTGAACTGGTTTTTTAAATCTGCCCAGTGCACAGGCTTTGCATGCCAGGACCTTTCTTATGGATTATTGTTGGTTCTGTATGCACTCTATTTATGGAGAATAAATATGATTGGATTTTACCCCTTGATTTCTTTTGTTTTGAAATTAAATGATTTTCTGTGTGTATGTATAATAGTAGGCTCGTTCAATGACGTAAAATCTGCCGGCCAACGAACACACAAACCATCGTCGTCGTCGGCATTATCATAGTTACGGAAAAAATTAAATA
Organism: Neoaliturus tenellus; assembly: GCA_030545055.2. NCBI lineage: Eukaryota > Metazoa > Arthropoda > Insecta > Hemiptera > Cicadellidae > Neoaliturus > Neoaliturus tenellus. Next base: position 15,826,171 of record CM061533.1, on the reverse strand, counting down.
ATGTACAATTCATTAAAGGAATTTACTGTAAATTTTGAGTATTATTGATTTGAATTATTCACAGACTGCAATAAAAGACATACAAAATCAATAAACACGAAACATTTGTCATTTATCAAAGCATGATCAATGATCCAAACGTTTCCAAATAAAACACGTCCATTTCTGTTATTTATCACACAATCATTTCAAAATATGATTCCGAAATATTACAAATAATTTATCTTTGAAATTTATCAGGTGCTGTAGTATGCATCAATGAAGATACATAAATTGATTTATATTACCTCAAATGAGATAATTTAGTTCCCTTAGCAAAAGGTAAGATGGCAGCACCGAATGCTTATAATAACCTACAGCAAGAGCGATGTGAACATTGTGAACAGGCCTCCACTCACCGTACGCACTCACCGTGCTACTATCCCCGTCTATAAGCCCCTTTTAAGCCTGGGATCATGTTACTCATTTGTTTTGAGGTCCCCAGAGGCCAACCACACACTATTCGTTCAAATTCATATATATGTCATACATTATTGCTCCACTACCTGTTCTTTACACTTCAGACTATGTAGTTAAAAGTTCTGAAACCAATGAAAGGAATAAAGAAAACAACCCTTCAAGCAGGTAAACAATGAAAATACTACAATGCACAGTCTCGACTTTCCGATTCCCAGGTTTGTCTTTTGAAGAGGATACCGATTGGCAAGGAAAATACACCAAAAAAGGGACAGCCCGGGGCACACGGGCAGAGCCTGTGGTTGCAACATCCCGCTGTTGTTGAGCCCCTCCCCAGTACCAAACTACCGACACTTTGTTGGAAAACGGAGCATGTATATGAGGCGCTGAACTACAAAGTAGCTTAAACACCAAAAGGTAGAAACTGAAAAAATGGTGTTTTTAGCAAAACCTGCACTACCGTACTTTCACAGTCCCCATATATTGCTTAAGAGCCTGCAGGGCGTAGCACTGGGGGTCCTGTGTTAATTAAAACTCGATTCTGCTCTTCTACAGCACAATACCTTTCTAAAGCTGCGTCCGCACTGGCCAAACATTCATGGCGGACTTGTTCGGCGAACACAAAAAATCAACAAACATTCTTAACGAACAATAATTACCGGCCATATGGTTTACATGCTAAAAGGTTAGCAAAGAACAAACAAAAGTTCGGAAGAACTTAAATTTTTTTGGCCAGTGCAAACGCGGCTTAACGGTATGCTCAGATTTCTCCTACCATGCACACAAACTGAGGAAACCGGGTACTTGTAACGGGTATTTGTACCCGAGTACTGAGGAGTAACTGTAATGGTTGTAACAGATAATAGAGAGTTTTTGCACATACGGTAAATGAATACGGTAAACGCTAAACGCTATTTAAATAATGACAGATTTAGGTACTTTTGCTGTTTGAAGGTACAAAAGCTCGTTGATAAGTGATCAATAGTAACCATTAGACACCATTCACACAGTTAAACTATCCTGTGTAACGTAATATACAGAAATTTGCCAACTTAAAAATAGCGTTTAGCGTTTACCGTAAGGTTTATCGTATGTTAAAAACTCTCTATTGAAAAGTAACTGGTTAGCACACCCCTAAAATGGAACCCATATAAATGGAAGCTAATAATAATCCATAAAAAATCTCCCTTAAAACTAGTTGTACTTTTGTGATTACCGTATGATGTTATGCAAATTACATGTGTCCTTCACATTGAATCTCTCCTCTGGGGGTGAAGTCGTCTCTGTATAGGTTGGGATTACTCTCAGGTAGTACATGGAGCAAATTAAGCACACTTTGAATGTTGTTCCTACTCCAGTGTACGTTTGGTTTGTCTCCCACCATATGCTTGACTTGTGGTGTTGTAATCTCCAGTCCAGAAGGGTACCGCTAAGCTGAAGCTGCAACTACTCTGTGAGAGCAGGGGGAGCGGCGCAGGCACACTGGCTATCCAACCGACCCTCCACCCATGGGGAGGCACAGGCGGTGTGTCCTCATCCCTCAACAGCGTGGGCCTTGTGGTATGGGTACACAAAAGCCACATCCCTGCAAAATTTTTTTTTGTAATAGTTTTTTAGGACACAACCTTCAGCTAAAGTTGATAACTCTGAAGTGATAGCTAAGAATTTAGATGTAGCCTGAGAGTTGAAGCATTAAGACGCTTTTAAGAAAGTCCGATGAAGTGTTCTCAGCATTCCCTTAGTGTTAAAGAGGTTCCACCAAGTAAATTCTGGAACACTGAGCAGAACTTTCCGAAAAAGCTTCCTGCTAAGCTTCAACCCAGCAGGTTCCATAGCCCCACACCTAAACTCCAATTCAAAACTTCAGTGTTACCAACTCAGCTCAAGGTTGTGTCCTGACTGTTTCCGAGAAACATTAGCAGCACTTTCTCTTAAACGAGACCTTCTTTTATAAACTGAACGCATCTACTTTTTGATAATCCCTGGATTAACAGTACTAAACTGTATAGCAAATATTTTTGTGAAAAAGAGCAAATTTGAAGTGCTGCTTATGTTTTGAGGAATCAGCCAAGAGTAAAATCGTTTCCATAGTAAACAATTACATAATTATTGATTGTTAAGCAATAATTTTTTACTACTTTGCCACCTGTAAAGTAAAATTATTAATAGTTGTAGTTGAGTACATTAGTGCAATAATCTTTATGCTTTTTCCCTTTGGCATTTGTAATCGGGGTTTAATAAAGTACAGAAATAAAGACTAACTAAGGTACAGTAATAAATTAAGTTAGTCTCCTAAAGACCAACTTATTTTTAACAAAAAAAAAAAACTTATTATTTTGAAATGAAAAAATATTTAATTTAATTTAAATGCTGGTATTTATTGTTTTGGTATTTCTTATGTTTTGTGCAACTTTTGCATGATACTGTAGTGGTTTATCAACTTGTATTGTATTTGTATTTGTCTTGCAACATCGCTTCTCTGGCCTTCTGAATCTTGAAACTGACTGAAGTATATTTTAAATTTAAATATGTGATTTCATAACTTTTTATTACATAATAGAATATTTTATTTAAAAAGTTATTTACTGTGAATTTAAAATGTTAAAGTGTTTAGTAAGTTAGCTAAGCTAGGCTACGTTTTACTAATTAAATTCAAAACAAAGTGTTTACATAACATTTCCCGCATTATTTAGTTTTGATCACCTATCAAAGTTATTTTTTCCATATAAAATTTTAAGGGTAGACCTAATTCTTCCTAATATAACAAGGAGGTTATATTCTAATACTGGAGGTGACACTGATAGGTTAATTTTGGCGAAAAAGCGCGCCAGTGATTTTGTTTGGTTGGCAATTCTGAAGTACCGTTTTGTCGTTCTTTGAACGGTAGCTAAAAGATATTCGAATCAACGAAATGGTTCGAATCTTCTGGGAACGATGAACGATGAATTGGTACGGTACGGCTAACCAATAATTAGGAATCTAGACTCTGGAATAATAATAACGTGTGTCTTTAATTCTAACTTACATGAATTTAAACAATTTTATTCATTAGGTATTTTACAGAATAAGAAATATTGATTTAATTTGTAGATGTGAATATTTGTTGTTTTATAAATAGTTCAAGAAATATAATTAGAACTCATATCTTATACCTTTTACCGTTTTACGTTCTGACATTTTATTTTTGCGACTGTTTTTTTAAAATTAATATAAATTAATATATAATATATATATATATATATATATATATATATATATATATATATATATATATATATATATATATATATATATTTTTTATAAATATAATCTGTTTTCTGTTTTTGTTTGTTTTCTCCCTTTTAATGCATATTTGCTTACTAATAATTGCCCATTAAAACCGATTCACCAGGCAATTGATTCACAATTCATTTGACTCCCTTAGCTGACTCGTTCATTTCGGCAAACAGTTCAAATTGGTACTTCAGGATTGCCAACCAAACAAAATCAGCGGCTCGCTTTTTTAGCATTGTGTGTTACCTCCAGTATTAGAATATAACCTCCTTGGTTTAGCCGTAATCCGCCATTTTGTTTTTTATACATAATAATTTTTATTTCCGTGACTGTTCGTTGTATTAAGTTCATATTTGGCATGAACCCTTATGACAGCAATGTCCGTTATCAGGAAAAAAATTGTTTTTGTCCGATGTGTATTTTCAAAATGGCGGCCATTTTAAATTTTTAAACTCAATATCTCAAAACCGGTAAATTTTATCAAAATTTTACAAGTAACAAAAAAGTTGACAAATAAAATTACCTAACTAATGATACCAAATTTGTAAGGATCTGACGACAAATAATGGAGTCATTGAGATTTTTCTTAAAAAATAACCTAAATTTGCATGCATTTTAATGGAATATCAACGATTTTATGCATACAAATTGCAATCACTCCGTTATTTGTTGTTCGATGCTTACAATCTTGGTACCATTAGTTGGGTAATTTTATGTGTCAAATTTTTTGTGTCTTGTAAAATTTTGAAAAAAATTACCGGTTTTGAGATATTTGAGTTTAAAAATTTAAAATTGCCGCCATTTTGAAAATACACTTTGGACAAAAATACTTTTTTTCCAGAAAATGGACATTGCTGTTATAAAGGGTCATGCAAAATTTGAACTTAATACAACGAACAGTCACGGAAATAAAAATTATTATGTATAAAAAACAAAATGGCGGATTACGGCTAAACTAAGCCGAAATCCAAAAATTGTTATTCTTTATTTTTGACTTTTTTTGCATGTAGAATCACTTCCTGTATAGCCAGGTACACTTTTTTGTGACACCCTGTAGATTAACAGGAATTCAGTTATGTATATTTTATGAATTATCTTATCTTATACTCTAAAACAAGCTCCATTTGTATGGGCAAAGTTTTTTTTCGCTCCAAGGATTTTTGATTTTTTTATTGATTATGGGGGTTTTGGCCACCAGAAATCGATTGGAGCTGGTCCCATAGCTGGGAAAATCCGGTTTTCGCGCTAGAGCCCTTCAAAGTTTCCATGTTGTCCAGCGACCAAGGCTGATGTTATCCAGCGACCAAGGAATACTATAGACTGGCAATGTGGCTCGCGGATTGAAGCCGGGCTGCGCCTATGATGGAGGGGAGAGAGGCACGTGAGTGCGCGTGCGTCGCACAATACCGCGCGTCGAGCGGCTATGAACGGCCACTGTCTTTGCAGCGACTACTCTTGCGCTCTGAGTAATTTTGATTAACGATGCCTTATTGTGTCGCATACGGGTGCAATGATAATTTAAGAAAAAACGGTTGGTGTTTCTTTTCACAGGCACGTAGTTGATTAGCTGCAAATGTGTTAAATAGCTACTAACTAATCAATTTATTTTAGGCCTACGGTAATTTTTTTCAGTTTGCTCAGTCAATAACTTACACCAACTGTTGAAACTGCATTATACTTTAACATTTTAACACTGTCTACTTAATGTTTACTACACACTCTGTTTATGTTAACTATAAACTATTACAAAATATGAAATACTGAATTGCTTTAGCTTGTTTGGTAAAATACACTGTTTCTGCTTTTTGGAGGATTTTATACTGTGGTAAGAAGCGTTATCCATCACTATGACTTAGGGTTTCGTCAAATAATTAGGAATTAAGAAATCCTTAAACTATTTATAAAATGTTTTACGATGGAAAGCCATTAGCTTAGCTGCGAAGTGGTACGCCCGTTCCAACTGAATGATACGATTTTGCTCTTTTATTGGGCGTGTACGTGGACGTCCCCATTTAATACGATTTCCTTCCATAATAAACCATAAAACTATAGATTGTCACTAAATTACTGAATACTAACTACCAACACAATTTAGACATACACCATATGGACAACTAACTGTTGACACAACCAGTACATATAAACAACAATAGGCCTACACGACGCTCATCTAAGACACGTGTGCGAGACATTGTCAGAATTGTCAACTTTTTGGTGCATGGCAACGTCATTTGATATTGCCAGATCATTTGTTGTTATGATAAGTGTGGTTACTTTTTAAGAGAAGGGGGCAAAATTAAACCTTTACTGTCAGTTTATTTTATTTATTTTTTTTTTTAGTTCAGAACTTTTTTATATCATAAAGTTGCTGAATATTAACTATTTTTTTCGTTTTAATAATTTGTATGTAAAAATATTGATAGGCAGGTTTTAACACCCATGTTATACAGTCAATAAGGGAGGCTACTTTTTCTGTTTTAAAAACAAACAGTTTTTATTTCTAATAAATATCTTAGTAAAATTTACATAGTATCAAATATCAATTAAAACTTCAATTAAAAATACACCGTACATATCAATGTATTTTTTGTAATATCTAGTGTCTTATTATGTTTATATAAGCTAATTTTTGTTTTGTTTTAAATAACTATGTATTTTAAAATCATACATATTTAAATTTTGTTAATACATTTTGTCTTAACAATGTTAATGTTTTTCTTGTTTATTAATGCCTTTCCTTAGTCATTATTCAATAATAAAGTGTTGCAGTAATTATTTTGGATACAATCACCATTAAAAAATAATAATTCACAAAATAATAATAATAAAGTAATAAACTATCAAAGTTGTATACGTGCGACAAGTGCTCCGAACGGCGCGGCGGCACGGGTCGCGGCAGCCGGCCGTCGGCAATTAAACTATTAACTTTGAATTAGAATAAAACCAAAACGAAGCGTTCTACAAAAAAATTTTAAATTACAAAGTTGCGATTTAAGTCTTTTCCAACAACTTTCCCGCTGACAAAATTCACCTGACCAATAAATAAAAAACTTCCTCGCTTACTAACTTTTTGATGTCATGAATTTTAAACAAAAGTGCTTTGCTATAATTTTGTATTTTTTTCTTCGTCTTATTATTTTAATTTCGACATAAAAACATTACGATAGGCACCGTTATATAGTAATGTTCATCATACTAAAATATCAAAATTTTATCTTGACTATAACTATATTTTTTTACAGTGTTAATGAAACGCGGCGAATTAAAATTTGCGCCCGTCGCGAGCAGTAGACCCGCTAGTTGCACCTATGTGGAACTATAGAAAGTGGCTTCAACACCTATCAATGTTAAAGGATAGGGATTGCCAGTCTATGGTATTCCTTGGTCGCTGATGTTATCCTTATGAAGATTTTATTAATTGAACACAAATCAGCTGATAACTGTAGATATAAACCAATGTGTTACATCTTTAACCGGTAGTTTAAAGTGCAGCACCTGTCGGCTTTGGCGAGTGAGCAAAGCGGACGAGCTCGTCTTTAAAATGGAAGAGGGCGAGTGAGCGGAGTGCACTAGCTTTGTGAGAACGAAAGTAATAATTTTACCAAGCTTAAGCTCGGTCCCCCTGGTACTGTTTCATAAATTTTGTGACCATTCAGACATGTAAATCATCATATGCATGAATATCATCATAAAATTACCCGTCATTTTTGACGGGTTGTTTGCTAGTACAAAAATAAAGGAACTTTAATGTTAAGCAGTCTTTTTGAAACAGCTGTTGACTGTGAAGTGGTATAGTTCTGGTTGTTGGTGAAAATTTACCAAAAGTGAATTAAAACCAACGAGAAAGGTTCAGTTAACCCAGTACTAGTTGTAAAAAGACTAAATCATAAAAAAAACGTAATTTATTTTGACATTTCATAATTTTAAATTCTTAAGTTCCTTTGGTTTTGCTACAATAAAACGTTCAACTTACTATCCCAACAATATTTTTTTAAAATTCTAATTAAGGCCCCATTACGCGATTTGTGTCATGTGACATGGCCGCACGGCAGCGCGACTTCGAGAATGTGCCAAAAAATCGCGCGTTTTCAAGTCGCGCGATTTCCAGTACTACCAACAGCTTCACTTCCACGTCAGTCGAGCAAATGGATCCATGCGTTGTGTACGGTTATTCCCTGTTGGTCAAAATGAGGAGGAGGCGACGATGGGACGTTCACCCTATAAACTCTGCTCGATATGCAGACGGAGCATTTCGAAACTTTTAGGTTCTTGAGAAATGACACCGACAAGTTTTTTTAACTATTTTAGAATGAGAGTGTAACCTCTTTTGATGAGTTAGTTGTTCGGCTTAAAGGTGCAATAGATATTAAACCAGGTCTAGTGCAAGGATTGGCGTTTTCTACACAAGAAATGCTATTACTCTTAAGGTAAGGACAACAAACAGTATTTGCTTTACATAACATTTATTTACATTGGCATTTCCAAACTGATAACTTGTAGTCTGAAAGATAATTTCATGTTAAGGTACTTCCACACCGAGCGCGCCGTGCTGCGCCGCGCTGCGCGAAACTGCGCGGAACTGCGCGGAACAGAGCGCCATGTTCGAAGTTGCGCGGCTGTGATCCGTGTTGCGCGGGCTACACAATCACTCCGATGTAGAAAATGGACCCGGCAACAGCTGCTTCGGTTTTTATTGTTATTTATAACGATTTGTTAAAAAGAAGGAGAAAACCACGTCGTCATTGGGTGACGCCCATACTGAGACGTCGGGAATCGTATGGAGGGGAATCCATGCTCAATAAACTCCGTATTGGTGGGCAGTTCGAAAAATTTTGCCGCATGTCGTCTGAAGATTTTGAGACGACATGCGTTACTTTTTTATTTTTAATATGATAATTTTGTCCTTCGGGTCCCATAGCTCACTTCGCACTCGATACGCAGTCACCAGAGTCTCGATAGACTCACGACTCCATTCAAAAGCCATTGAGGTTGTGACGGTTCAAACCGAAACGACTAAGCAACAACTAAGCAAATGCCCGTCCACACTGAGCGCGCAAAGGCGAACAAACTTCAAAGGTGTTCGTCAAAATACCGCCCTCAGTCGGATCGTGTTCGCGAACGTTCGCAAGTGCTCAGAGTTGCGCGGTTCGCCGTCCACACCAAGTGCGCCGCTCGGCGCGCACATGTTTTGCGCAGCGCGGCGCAGCGCTGCGCGTTCGGTGTGGAAGTACCTTTTTAGAATACGTATCTTATTAAAATTAACAGTCACTCACTACACATGTTAATATAAAATAATTGATTAACAAACAAATGTGTATAAATGATGAATGTCACTTGAACGTATTCGATATAAAAGTACATTTTACTTCAAAATGTAATGATAAGGGGGCAATCTATCAAAAATGAAAAATCTGAATTTTCGCTTTATTGTGAATAGTATGACATAAGACATAATGGTGCTGGGCCTTTTCAGTGTTACTAAAATAATATCGAGGTAAACCAATTTTTTAGCTTCAAATACAGTACCAAATTTTGTAAACAGTTTTCTATGAGCATAGTGTGCTATTATGTGTAGCATGGAATACTCAAGAAGTAGCCTATCATAGAACCTAAAAATAAAATAACAAAAAATATTTAAATGGCATTCTTTTTAGTTTTTATTACACTGATGAATATATAAAATAGTCAGCAAAACATCCATGAGACAGAAAATAACATTATACACACTAATAAATTCTTCTGTGTTGAGCGTAGCCATATCAGCTCCTCATCAGTGGTCAACATAGACTGACAAATACAACAGTGGCGTACTGATGGTGGCAGCACTGCTCACCGAAGTCGCGCGATTTCTGGAAAACGCGCGATTGCATAAACGGTACCATTTGGCCCAATTTACTCTGACAAGTCGCGCGACTTTAAAATCGCGTGTTTTTCTAGGAGAGGGCGATTTGATTTAGAAAATGGCGCGGCACAAAAAATCGCGCGACCATGCTGCGTGCATAAACGGTTCAATTGAATTCAATGCTCCCAGGAATCTCGCGTTTTCAAATCGCGCGACACAAATCGCGTGCATAAATGGGGCCTTAAGTTACTGTCTGCCACATTGTCTATTACTGTTGTAATTGTTATGGAGGGAGGGGAAGACACTGTGATAGATGTCGGCGAACTGTTTAAGTTTAACAAGATAAACACTTTTTCAATTTTACAGAGTTCCAAAATTGTGTTTGAAATATGGGTTTGGAGAAAGCCCTTCTTGGTTGTGTCAAACTATACGACTAGAATATTACAACATAGCTTGGACCTATTTACAGTATTTAGCCCGAGCTTCATATTTTGCATTTTTCCCATCCATTTTTTGTTTATTTTATTTTTTAACAAAATCCATTTTAGTTAGGCCTATAATCACTTGACCTCAAAATAACTTTGTGTTTTTTTGTAGTATTCTTTTTTTATTATATACGAATTCTACCACCGTCATTTACGAACAGCCACTGGTGGGTACGAACAGCCGCCATTTTGAAAACATAAGTTTTAAAAGTTTATTATATTTCTCCACTAATCTTTACTTCAAAAAGCAATGTACAAAATTTCAACTTATTGCGTCAAGCCGTTCTTACACTAAAAATTATTCTTTAAAAATACAAAATGGCGGACTGTAAGGTAACTATTGAGTTTTAAAAATTTTAAATATAATATTTTGCCTTGTTTTTGGTCCAGAAATAATACTTGAAAGGAGGTTATACAGTTCAGGGACAACCTGTAGTATTCCAAAAAGTTTGGTAGAATCAAGTTGTTTTAGTTATCGTACCTATGATTTTATTAAAGTAAAAAAAACCCCCTTTTTGTTTTTTTTATTTTTGATTCATAAACATTATAGGCATTAATCTACCTGACTTTTTACCTACATGTCAAGAGTAGGTGGTAACAATTTCAGCAAAGTCTAAATAATATAGTTTCTTATAAATTATCAATAAAAATAAAATAATAAAAATACAAAAAATAAAAACACACACAAAAATCCAACTTTTGGAAATCAACATTTAGACAAAACGACGTTTTTATTCAAAAAATAGGCTAAATTTAGGTCTTTTTACGAGTGACTATCTAGTGTTACTATAGGAGTACTCTCTCGTAAGCCTCTATTTCGAAGAAGGAATTTAAACTTAAAACCAACATTTTACTCTTTGTTACCTGCAAGTGTTGTGAACGCTGCAGGAAACAACAATCATTCTTGTTTGCATTTGAGATTTTTGTCTCAAATATTACTAAAATAAGGGAATTTTAAAGCAAACTATAATTTATGGTTTAGATTTATCTTGATTGATAATTGTTAATTTGGTCATTACCTAATGCTTTGTTACAACTAATAATCCGAATGTAAAACTAAGTAATATGGTGTCTTTACGATAAATATCGTACCCGTGGCAAGACTGCTTCATTCTCTTTTTCAATCACCTGCGTAATGGTAAATATTACAACGTAACTTGACTTCCGTTTTAGTTTTAAAAGCTTCATATCCGGAACAAAAAAATAGGTATTCAGCTGACCTTAGGAAGAAGTTATGCCTTTTCCTCCACAGACCTTGGGTCAGTATACTAAAATCAGAACGTCTCAATCTTGATTGTTAAGACTCGCAAAGACGTTGCCAAAATGTAAACAAAGAACGGACGACTAAAAATGCCTCCAATGTATTTCTTATGGGGAAAATTAAAAAGTTAAATTTTAGGTTAATTTGATTAATATCCAACCAAATGTTTTTCAACGACGAACAAGCCTTAAAAATTGCATAAATAATATTCGACGGAAATTTGAGACTGATCTGTGACTTCTACCGAGAGTAAACTTAATCGTCGGACATTACATTTTCAATGTGAGTCACTCTAGAGCCTATTCTTCAAATATAAAATTATAGAATGCATAAGTTATGTATTTACACAACTTTGTTTATAGCATAAAACCGTTTGCGTTTTACAATAAATAAATAAAATACATCACAAAAATATCATATTTAGAAGTATGTCTGATTTTACAAAAAAAATCACAAAACAATTTCGTACATTTAAAAGGTGAAAAATAATTTCTGTTGCATTTCTGTTATGTAGTAAGAAGACCTAACCTAAGAGACAAAAATAGAGAATAGAAAAGTAAAATTTTGACCATTTTAGGCCCTATTACCAAATCCTCTCAGCTGGGAAAAATATAGTTTTTTGTTGTGTTAGCCTATGTAAACTTATAATTTCAATCTCGGCATGTACTAACATGGAAATCTCATATCTGGAACAAACGGTTAAATCTGGACCTAAATTATAGGAAACTCTCCTGGCTTCTTAATAAAAATTCTAAATTATCAACACATAACAAAATTCTCCTGTACAAAGTAATTTTAAAAACCTATCTGGACCTATGGAATTCAACTGTGGGGAACTTCTGCAAATTCTAACATTCAAATCATTCAACGTTTCCAATCTAAAATTCTACGGATTATTCTTCAAGCACCCTGGTTTGTCAGCAATGCTACTCTTCATACAGATACATCCATCCCTTTAGTTGTGACAGAAATAGCACGCTTTAGTAAGAAATACCTATCAAAACTGGACAATCACAAAAATCACCTGGCCCTCCACCTCTTGGACAACAGCAGTCATATCTACAGGACTGAAACGCCACAACTTCCTGGACTTGACTTCCCGATCTAAACAATAGTATTCATTTTAATGTTATGTTAGGTTTGTTTCTGTTCAAATTCTAACTCATGTTCTTTTTTAACTACCTCACATTTGCTTATTGTTTTGTAATGAAACAGATTGTAAATAAAAATTGTGTTAAAAAAAATGTTTGATGTTTACCACACCATTTTGATTCAATAGCTGGAGCAGCTCAGGGTTAGAGATAAAAAAAAAACTCATGAGCAATTGAACATACACGTTTCTTAGCGGACTTAATGTCCTTACGCCTCTTTATGTCTGTAATATGAAAGGTACATGTCCACACATCCACGATTATCAATTTTCCTTGTAGACCCTCTACATTTATGTCTATGAACTTCTAGGGGTTCGCAAACCTGATGTTTAGAACCGCTGTCTCAGTACGACTTCAGTCTCGGCATGGCTGACGTGTTTCTGTCACTATCACTATACTGTATAATATAACGATGCTCCTTGACTCGCTCGACCCCTCTTGCATCTGAAAAACATTCATTTACTGCCAGCGCGTTAGTAATGGCATTTTGCGTTCTATTTTGTTTGGAGTCACTGCATGGTTGAATTTGAGATCAAATTTGGTAATGACGGTCTCCTTTAAAACTCCTACGGTATGTCATCCAGGATATGGCGGCCGGTCTCGGACGCCAGCCGTTGGGCAGGCCCCTTTCACTAGCTAGTTTCCTTTCACAATTCCCGCAATTTGAGGGAAACCAGATTCTGCGGCTTTCTGGAAGAGATTTGTGGTACAGTGGAATTAAAATCGCCCGAACGTTGGGACGCACAGTCCTAATTGTTGCGTTTCGCACGGACCAGGGCTGCCTCGTCAACCGTCGGAGAACTTTGTTCTGAACACTCTCCAACCTCCTCCTGTTTGTCCTAAGTGCCCACCTTGCTGTTGGGGGTAGACATGAGCAAAGAACGCTAAATCATGAGGACAACATGAGCTTGACCTGCACACGCAGACCAGAGGGCGCGGGAGTCCGATGATCTTGTTGATTTTGTTTTCAATATGGCGTCTGAAGCTCAGCTGTTCGTTTAGAGTGACCCGGAGTTACACAAGAGAACTTTATCAAGGGATTGTTCTCCATTCAGTTCCTACGACGCCGGCTGGTCTCTCGGCATCGTGCGTCTTTTCCTGAAACAAATTGCATCACTTTTCTCGGCATTGACCTTGATCCTCCATCTCCCGAGCCACGGGGAGAGCGCGTCCATCTGTTGTTGCACGACCTGCACCGCTTGCGCTGGGCGGGGGTTGCGATATGTCTTCGGAAAGTCACCCATCCAACAGTTAGCATGATATCATTTGTGAAAACGGGATACAACAATGGTCCCAGCACGCTACCCTGTGGGACCCCGGTTGGATGGTGGACATGACGGTTCAAAAGAGCGGCCCGCAAGGTAAAGTCTTGGCGCCGCTGACGTGTACCTGCCCGGGGGGGCCGGGGTGGTGGTAGTGTGGGGGGGCGGCCGCAGCAGCGCCTCCGTCGCCAGGACCGCCGCCGCCGTCGCGCCGCCACGGACCACCACCGACCACTCGCGAGTGAGTGTGCGAAGTGCGCGGGTGATGTGACTTCTGCGATGCGACCCACCCCCGTCATACGGCGACTATGGCGGCGAGAAACCAGCGGCGCAGGGGTCTCCGTGTCGGCCTCGGGGTGAGTCCTGGGGATAGGGTCCTCCGGGAGGTGCAGCCGAGGGGTCCCGGGTCCTGACGGAGATCGTGCTGTTCAAGGGTTCCTTTGTGTGAAACCCTGGCTAATGCACAGAAAATTCCCTGGAGACAAACTTGAGAGTAAAAAGTACCCCAAGGAATACCCAAAATGAGACTCAATAAAAAGTATGCTCAGTCTGGGATAAACATCTAATTCAGCTGGGGAAAACGGTATCATTGAATTTTATGTTTTTATAATAAATAGATAATTTTTTCCAACTATTTTATTAATTGTGTTAGCCTATATAAATTAATAAAAATGGAAAGGGAGTTTCTATTGTACGCGTTGTTGTAAATATACATCGCAGCACAGGATAACAATAGATTCTAAAATAGTAACACTACAAAATTCCAAAAAAATCAAGTAAATGCAATTTAATAATGATTTAAGTGACAACGTTTGTAAATAATACAATTTGCCAGGAAGAAAAAGATTAATTTTTATTAGGGCTACTATTGATAAAAATGTAAAACCCTATGACACTAAATTAGGTTATAATTAAGCCAGTTATATGAACTCGATGAGATCGGATCCAACATCAACGTCCGCGCAATAATGAGGTCCACCGGTTGTTTTTAGGTTAGGAACGTCAATAGTTTAGTTGGGTGCTAGGCTCTATTGATCAGAAAGTCTCTGCAGACAGCAGACTAGAAACTCATGTCAATTTGTTGTCTAGACGTTCGTCATTCCTCCTGTTCATTAAAAGATGTGAATGAAACATTCTTAGTGAAACTTTGGAGTTACCTTCGTTAATAGAGGAGGTTCTCGGAAGACATGAAGTTTGCGGCGTCTGCCGCTTGTAGGTTAGGTTTGCCAATAGTTGGCAAGGAGACCTATTGATCAGTTTGGACAAACTAAACACTCTCCTTCCAAACCGTTTATCCTCACTGTCTTCGGAGTTTTCAAACTTAATTTACGATATTAAATTATAAATCGGGTTGTCAAGATATGCAAGTGCTAAATGATAATCTTTTATTTTAATACCAAAATATATTGTAGGAAAAAATAGCATTGTTTTATTGAATTGTGTTAAAACTAATAAAATTAAATATCTAACACAGTTAGTATAATGCATACTGCATAGTATACTCTGTATTTGATAATTTTAAAATTTCAAAGGACAATATGTCTCTTGGTCACATTTACATAAATTACGAGTAATTTTATTTTAATTTATGAGTTATAGTTTTTTAATGGTTTAATATAAAACAACAAAGAAGAGATAAATGTGTATGAATACTTAAAATCCTTATTATCTATTCACTGACTTTTAATAACTTAGTATTTATTGTTCACCATCATGTTATTGAACATCTTAAATCTATGTACAGTACCAGGTTAACCGGTTAACCGAGCCTTGCACGTTGGTTTTAATTCACTTTTGTTATAGTGCAATGGCAATAAAGCTATTACATTTCCATCAACAACCAATTATACCTCTCCACAGTTAACAGCTGTTTCAAAAGATTTTCTTCATTAATGTTACTTTCTTTTAGTTTTTAACGAGATGGCCCGTGCGCAAATTGCGCATTTTATTATTCTGTATGAGTGGAAACTCACCTACAGTACGTTAATGTTGATTATGAAGTGACTGAGATCTATTTTTGTGTACTATCTGGCTTTTAAAATGTATCTGAAGGTAATCAGCTGTTAAATTACAATTCACATTAAAGAACTTGCTATAAAAGTTGGTCAACATTTAAAGCGAGCTCTAGAAATAAATCAAAGGCGAAGGGGGCGAAGCCCGAAACGATATGACCTTTTTAATTACGATTCGTCACTGCGCTATATCCTAAGCTTTAAAATGACACCTCAATCTTAAAAATCGGTTCAGTAGGTTGAGACAAAAAGGGACGTAACAGACGAAACCCTTATAGAAATAAGAAGATAGATTTAGTTGGTATTTCGTTACGAAAATAGTAACCCATGAGACCAATGTTAAAAACTACGATTTTTTAATTTAATTTTAGACCAAATTCGATTTTCCTGGGATTGAGGCTGTTTCTAAACTTTTATGGGCCAAAACAATGTTTAATGCAAAGTTTAAGCAAAACATACCGCTAGAATTTTCTTTTTAAAACAGACTAACACCACCAAATTTCTCAGTCCATGTCTCAAAGGTTGTTTAGAGTCAAATTTTAGAGTATCTTGAGAGAATTTTTCAAAGTCCCCAAGCTCGTTTAACTGTCAAATATAAAGAATTCTTAAGTTATTTTTCAAATTTCCCAAGGTCATCTTTACATTAAAATATCGGCACATATCAGGAAATTTTTCAAAGGCCCCCAAGGTCATTTAGAGGACACACAAGAACATGTATTTTTTTCTTTTAAGATAACAGACAGCCTCGAGGTTTTTTTACAAGTTTCAAGGTCATTTATACTCTAATATCATACAAACTTGAGTAATTTCTCAAAGTTACCAAGGTCAACTGTACAGCCAAATATCGGAATATCATGAGAATATTTTCAAGAACCCCAAAGTCATTTAGAGGTCAAACAGAACCTTGTATGATTCACTTAACCCCGGCCACAATCGGATTCTTTGAAAGCGCCCCCTCGCTGTACCAGTCTCTTGGAGATTCTTGTAGATTGCACATCGTCTTGCTACACTCAGTTGTTAGATTTGTAGTTGGATTTTTAAGTTTCTTGCACGCCTGAAAACTTGGTTAAATCGGTGGTTTTGGCTGACTTCAATGGCCTCTAAGTGCTGTGTCACGAGTGTTTGGGCAGGGTCACGATGAAATGTTGAAGTTTCCTTAGCACTTTTTTTTTGTTTCTCATCGAATTTTGCTTCAAGTCTGCAAGGTCACGGGGACTTGTACGAAAACTCGGAGCAAAGTGGGAAGAATCGCAAAAGTGCTAAAAAGACCTTCAGCGTTATCTTGACCTAAGTGACGTCAGTGACGTCATCAGCCATGATGGCAGCTCATGTCATAGTTACATCTTCATCGATGACGTACTTTTGGATTACATAATTTCTTCGCGACCTACTTAGAGTGAGAACTGACCCATAACCGCTAAATAGCTACTACTGAGGACATTTTGACCCTTAAGACAAATTCTTTCAAAACATTCCGGATTTCCGTTTTGATTAATTTTGCAACATGAAAAACTTAAATATTAATTCTGTAAAGACAATTTAGGTCAAGATTAAAAACAAATAATGATAAAGTCGGAATTCCAAATTCAACCATAATTAATTTACAGTCTTTTTAAGTTAAAACTGTAAAAATATAAACTATTTAAATCCCAAAGTATTTAGCTTTTTGAAAGTCAGCTTATGATTAAGCAAATTTAAACGGCCAAACTTAAGAAATGTTTATCTAGTAAAAAATATTTTTCTTTGAAAATAAACCCGTTCCTCCCAGAATGTATCTAATTTATAAAAGTAACAAATTATGTGAAAAATGGATAATTTAGTAGAAAATGACTAATTAAAATAAATGGTGTGCAAAAATTTTTTATTACTTTTATCATTGGGTACATTACACAATTTAATTTGAACATATTTCTCTGCTTTAAAAATCTATAGTAAAAATTTATTTACCATTAAAGTTTTTAAACAACTGACTGTTCATCTCCAACAGAAAAGCGTTTACCAGGGCGGTCTAATCCGGCGCCCGGGAAGTGAGGGGTTAGTTGCTCGGCGATCGGGTAAAGTGGATTAGGAAACCTCATATGACAATCACTGCCGCTGCAACCACCGTGAGCTAGCAATCAGGGGTGCAGTTTAAACGTGATCGTGTGAGCCACCACGCCACGTGGTCTGTGGAGTTAGGGTTGTGGGAATCACCTCACATGACAATCACTGCCACTGTACTGGACGTGAGCTAGCAATCATGGGGTGCAGTTTAAACGTGAGCGTGTGAGGGAACACACCATGTGGTTAGTGGAGTTAGGGTTGTGGGAATCACCTCACATGACAATCACTGCCACTGTACTGGACGTGAGCTAGCAATCATGGGGTGCAGTTTAAACGTGAGCGTGTGAGGGAACACACCATGTGGTTAGTGGAGTTAGGGTTGTGGGAATCACCTCACATGACAATCACTGCCACTGTACTGGACGTGAGCTAGCAATCATGGGTGCAGCTTAAACGTGAGCGTGTGAGGGAACACACCACGTGGTTAGTGGAGTTAGGGTTGTGGGAATCACCTCACATGACAATCACTGCCACTGTACTGGACGTGAGCTAGCAATCATGGGTGCAGTTTAAACGTGAGCGTGTGAGGGAACACACCATGTGGTTAGTGGAGTTAGGGTTGTGGGAATCACCTCACATGACAATCACTGCCACTGTACTGGACGTGAGCTAGCAATCATGGGTGCAGCTTAAACGTGAGCGTGTGAGGGAACACACCATGTGGTTAGTGGAGTTAGGGCTATGGGAATCACCTCACATGACAATCACTGCTACTGTACTGGACGTGAGCTAGCAATCATGGGTGCAGTTTAAACGTGAGCGTGTGAGGGAACACACCATGTGGTTAGTGGAGTTAGGGTTGTGGGAATCACCTCACATGACAATCACTGCCACTGTACTGGACGTGAGCTAGCAATCATGGGTGCAGTTTAAACGTGAGCGTGTGAGGGAACACACCATGTGGTTAGTGGAGTTAGGGTTGTGGGAATCACCTCACATGACAATCACTGCTACTGTACTGGACGTGAGCTAGCAATCATGGGTGCAGCTTAAACGTGAGCGTGTGAGCAACCACGCCACTTGGCTAAAGTAGGGGAACACGGAACAATCGTTGTTGTTTTGGTTTGGAAATAAACACTTTCGAATTGTTAGTATATGGTTACGAGATAAGCACATAAGTAAATCATTTTACTCAAGTAGAGTCCTGTCCAACAATTACTGATCAGGCTTGACTGTTTATCTTGTTTAATTTTCTTCCTGACCTCACAAAACCTGGCCATGGTCCGGTACAAACTGTTAAAATATTTTAAAGTGTTCACATTTATTTCGGGCTTCCACCGTTAAACTTTTTCACCTTACAAAATATTTCAAATTTAGATTTTCTCCGGTCTTATCTTTACAAATTTATTACTTAATTGTGTGAATGAATATGACTCAAACATTTTGTCTTTGTTACCTAAACATCATAAGTAGGACCGAGCTTATGCTCGCCAAACTTATTAAGTGCCACTTTTCTTTCTCAGACAAAGCTCATTCGCTCCACTCACTCGTTTTCTTCCTTTTTAAGACGAGCTCGTTCGCTTCGCTCACTCGGCAGGATTTTGTAGTTTCGTTTAAATTTGTTGAACCACATGTTAAGGACATAACACTTGGTTTATATCGGAGAATTATCGGTTGATTTTTGTTAAATTTATTAGCTACAAAAAATCCAAAATAATAACATGGAAACTTTTAATTGCTTTAGGACGAAAATCAGATTTTCCCTGCCATGGGTCCAACTCTAATAGATTTTACTGTTGCCAAAACCATAAAATAAATAAATGAATAAAACCTTACAGGGAAAAAATTTTCCCGTACAAAACATTGATTGTTTTAAAGTATAAGATATGTATTAGGCCAGGTGTCGAGGCTGCGGGTGGAGATGCGGTATCCGCGATAATCGTTGACATGGCTGACTTAAATGAAGCAGAACTCAAAAACTTATAAGTGTGAAATTTTCACCCAATGTTCAGTAAATTGTCTTCTTAAAAAAGTAACATGCTCCCGGGCTACCGTAATACCGGTTTTCCTATGGGACTTTGAGAACTGATCAATATAATAAAAATTAATTTTATATAAACCCTTACGATGCAATAATTGTTTCTCTAAATCATAGATAATAAGAAATCCTATACTATAATACGAGGAATTTCTGAAGGGATGTGTGTTCCACGATCTCGAAATCTAGCTGTTAGATTTCGCTTACTAAACTTTGCATTTAAGAGTGTTTTGGCCCAAGAATAAGTTTAGAAATAGCCTCAATCCCAGGAAAAATCAAATTTGGTCTAAGTTTAAGTTTAAAAATCGGAATTTTTAACATTGGTCTTATGGGTTGCTATTTTTGCTATTAACCGAGCCAGATGAAAGTGTCAGGGTTTGCCCCTGTCTGACTTTGGTACCTTCCCTGAAGAGCTTCCTCACTCGCCAGTCCAAAGGGTGCTAGCTGCACTTTGATATACATTTATTGAACCACCGGTTAAAATGTAATAAGTTGGTTAGTTTCTACTCTTTTTAGCTAATTTTGGTTCAATTTAGTAGGCCTAGATACGATAAAACTTCATAAGGAAAACATATAAAATTTGAAGGGCTCTAGGTATAAAACCCTGATTTTCCCCAGCCATACCACCAGTTCAAATCAATTCCTGGTGTCCAAACCCAATTATTAAAAAAAAATCCTTGAATTGAAATTTTTTGTTCGTGCAAATAGGGCTTGTTTTTGAGTATCTACTCTGAATAATTCAGTTTTGAAATCTTCAGACAGCTAAATATCGAGTTCTACCAGAACCATTTGATTAATTAATGAGGTCGTTGGAAAGCTTCACACGTGTGGATGGTCTAATAATTATGGAAGTTAATTTTTTTGTAAATATTTATGGTGAAAAAGTAAAAAGTATGTTTTTTATAAGAACAGTATGTTTTTTATGTCATACAGTGAAAATGACATTTTTAAACAGTTTTTTATTTGGATGCAAATTATGGCTGCCTTTTTTTGGATATTAAAAAAGTCAACTATAGTAGTTTGTATGAAATTAATCCTCTTTCAGAATATCATCATCCACTTCAGTCGATTCCTCACCATTAAAAAGTTACTTAAAAAAGAGCTAAGCAATTTCCGAATTTATAGTGGTTAGAAAATACTGAGTTTGATATATTTAGGTGTTACACTTTGTACAACTAAATCTAGAGTCCTACTGAACCAATCCTAATAATTAAAGGGTCGTTGGAAAGCGTCACAAAAGTGTAGATGTTCAAATAATTATGAACGTTTGATGTTTAAATATATTTATGGAGAAAAAGTAAAAAAAAAAACATGTTATAAGTTATTTAAGTTATTTTAAAGTATCACAATCCACTTTGGTCGATTTCCTCACCGTTTAAAAGTTAGTACCAGGGGGACCGAGCTTAAGCTCGGTAAAATTATTACTTTCGTTCTCACACAAAGCTCGTTCGCTCCGCTCACTCGCCCTCTTCCATTTTAAAGACGAGCTCGTTCGCTTCGCTCACTCGCCAAGCCGGCGGGTGCTGCACTTTGGTATAATTGTCTTAAACTACAGGTTAAAGATGTAACACATTGGTTTATATCTACAGTTATCAGCTGATTTTGTTCAATTAATAAAATCACCATAAGGATAACATGGAAACTTTGAAGGGCTCTAGCGCGAAAACCGGATTTTTCCCAGCTATGGGACCAGCTCCAAACGATTTTTCTGGTGATTTTTCTGGACATTTCTGGTGGCCAAAACCCCCACATTCAATAAAAAAATCAAAAATCCTTGGAGCGAAAAAAATTTTGCCCGGACAAACGGAGCTTGTTTTAGAGTATAAGATTTGCAAAAAAGCTATGCAACCTCCAAATTTATAGTGGCGAGACAACACTCAATTGGAGATTTGTTATTAAGCTTAGTACAACAAAATCTACAGTTCTACTAGACCGATTTTATTAATTAATGGGACTTTAGAAAGCTTCTTCTATGTAGATGTGCAATTGATTGTGAAAGTTAAATTTTTTTAAGATTTACGGCGAAAAAGTTAAAAAGCATGTTTTTTATATGAAACACAATAAAAGCGGTTTTTTAAGAATTTTATTATATTTGTTGGTAAGTTTTGTCTGCCTTTTATCAGTATTTTATAATTATCAGTATTATAATTGCTTAATATCAATTTCTGCAAAATGAATAGTTTTACTGGAGGACATTACAATTAATATTCCTAGCAAAGATCAAGGGAGAGTGTTTAAAAAAACTCAGGTGGAGTATTTACGAAGAATTTTGTTTATAAAGAAATACATGTTTCATTGGATTTTTTAATATTATCTTGCTGTATTAGAATTTTTTTTACAATTTCTTTCTTGAAAAATAAATTAATTAACTTTAAGTTATAGTTCATTAAAAAACATGTACTGTATGTACAATTTTTTCTAGAGATCGTTGTGTATAACCACAACGGGCACTGTATGATAATAAATTTCTTTTAACATCCTTCGTAAATAATGAGTAGCCTAAAACATGTAGTTGATAAGATTTCAATCTCATTTTGCTGGGTGAAATCCGTAAACAACTACATGGAGAATTCAAATAGACTTGGATGTAAAAGTTGAAGTTTAAAACAAATTACAAATATTTACTAAACAATAGACCCTAATATTTTCAAGTATTTTAGTAAATCAAGTAAGGAACATTAGTGTAGGTTACAATATAGATTAGTTTAATGTTTCTTAGTTGACCCTTTAGTGTAGTTACAATTTTAAAACGTTATCTGGTTACATTAGATGGGTACAACGTTTACACTTGGCTCCTCCCTGTGATATTGGATGGATTTTCCCCACTTCAGTAGTTTTACCGTGAAATAATTACCATCGAGAATTAAAACAATATGTCCCGAGCCGTCTTAATACTCGGTTGATTGTTTCTCCTCTTTATTTCCTCAGAGATTGGCTGAACCCCTCCCCCCACCATCAACGCTCAAGAGCGAAACCAATTAAAAAAACCGATCCACCCAGAGCGGCCACATTATTATCTTATCTGATTGGATATTCCGGCTGTGTTTTGTCAATCACTATTCCTTCGATTTATTCTTGATGTTTTATTATTAAGTCTGACATTCAGATGTCATTTAAACATTTTTTCTAAATGTCTTATTTTTTTTAAAGTAGGTAAACATATAGTAACAGAGAAATAAATTTTTTTATAAATCAAGTTGATTAATATACAAACCCTGATAAAGTTAAGATTAACTTATTTTCAGTGTTTTCTTCCTTGCTATACAGTATTATCCCACCCTGTGACTTTAGACTACAAAATAATTTTTTTCAATAACAACTAATTATAAAAGGTACTAAAAATGTTTCTATTTGGAATTATATGTGGTCCCTCTTGCTTTGTATGAACCTAAAATATATGCGAAGAAAGTTTTCAGTGGAACGCGAAATAATTTAGATAAAATATTTGCTTTACTTATATTTGAGATATTTATGGGAGTTCAAATTCACTCGTAAGACACGAGAACCCTTTAAGTAATACTCTTTTATCTGAGATATAAAAACTAATTAATTTAAAACAAATTTCA
This sequence comes from Neoaliturus tenellus, assembly GCA_030545055.2. NCBI lineage: Eukaryota > Metazoa > Arthropoda > Insecta > Hemiptera > Cicadellidae > Neoaliturus > Neoaliturus tenellus. Next base: position 15,802,782 of record CM061533.1, on the reverse strand, counting down.
TAAAATTTTACATTAAGTCCGTATGCCTTGATGGTAAAATAATTACGAATGTAAAATATGTGCTTGTATCACAGTCATATTTTAAATTAAAACAGCGATGAGAGATCGGATCAGAAGATCAAACGGTTTGCAAAGGGGTGAGCATAAGAAAAAAAATAAAAGCAAGGAACGGTCTGAGATAAAACTGTGACCTTATTAATGCTATCTCCTTCCAACTCAGGTCTGGATATCTTTTGGACGCGTTTTGGACTTGCGCGTAGCTCCAGAACATAACCTACTTATCCTGGCCTTCCACAATGCACTTACAGTACATAGTTTCGATCACAATGTTGATATTTTACTGTGTTTTTATTTTTTGATAGTTAATATTCATTCGATTATAGTTATACCTACTTACAAACAAATGTTGAAATGTGGTTTTTGAAAATATGCCAGTTTTATATGAAAAAAAACACAAGTGTGGCAGTCGTAACGGATAGGTGTAACACATTAGAAATAAATTATGTTGTTTTTTTTATCGCTATTTTAATTAATACTATCCTTTTTAGTTTCTCCCCCTATACCTTAGTATATGGAGAAAGTATTGTTTTTGTAAAACACTTCGCATTAGTTTGATGATGTATATATCCATTTTGGAGCCCCCCTTTCCCCCTATAAATGTATATATTGAGAAAGTATTGGTTTCGTCAACATTTTAAAATTTGAGTTGTTGGGTAAATTTATTCGTTTTGGTGCCTTCTGAGTCCAAAAAAGTGGTTTTCGAGTGATGTCTGTGTGTGTGTCTGGATGTATACAGAGCTAGAGAATGCCCCAATGGTCCGATTTTGGTGAAATTTGGTACGTAGGTCCAAACCCATGATAATTCCAGGCGTTTTTTTTTTCATTTTTTGGAATTTTTTATTTTTAAGGTTGTTTTGCCCTCAAAAAACCCTCAAAAATCGTGAAAAATCCAAATTTCTCAAAAACGGCTCTAACGATTTTGATTAAAACTTTGTGGTTTATTAAGCTTAAAATGGCGAATAAAATGACACCACCTGCATCTCCGAGAAAATGCTCGTTCAAAAGTTATGGCGTAATAAGTGTTTCAAAAATCAATTTTTTGGATTTTAAAAATAATTGTTATTTTGAAATAAATTTTACTTATCACCATTAAATCAAGCTCAAAAAACTAAATAATCCAGTATTTTAAATTTTTGCTCTATGTCAAGTGGTTACGGAGAAAATTCAATTTTTTGTTTAGCGGTAAACGCAGTACTGTACGTTGTTAAAAGTCACAGACGCGCGTAGGTGTTCAAACTCACCCTGTACTGCATCCCCCCTGCTGAGGGTGCTGCTCAGCTGGTAGCTATCCGACTGAGTCATCAAGACATTAATGTTTGAAGCTTTTAACATCTTTTTTATATTGTGGGGAGAAAGTATGTGTCATTTAACTGTTACCGTTTATTGAATATCATTTTAAATCTTAAATTTAAATACCCTATTTACCTGTTCTTCCTTCGCCGAACGAATTTGTTTAATACATTTTTTCTCGTGGTTTCAAACCTAAGCAATAAATACAACATGGCCTTATTTACTTTTTCCATGGAATTACTAATTATACAGCAGCACTTGTAAATTGGGTTTCTTAAGAGTCGCCCAGGCTCAAGAAGTTAATTTATAATCAATAACGTTCACACATAGACATACGAAAGAAGACATGCAGTACTCCTCTTACGGCTGTCGCTCCAGATCTAGACGATCCAATGGCAGGGATAGACTCAGGCAACATAAAACACGCTGCGTTATGTTATAACTGCCGGGCATAACGAACGAGAGAGATAACGCCGCGCATAATGTTCTGCCTCCGTGGCGATGTGGATATCTAGATCTTTACTACATCGCGATCGCGGCCATACATTCGTTGTCACAGACTTCCCAAAATATTGTTGTCGGTGTCCTGTATAGGTGTTAGTTATCGTGTGTGATGTACATTTAAAGTGACGTTCATTGGTTGAGCAGTTGGACTTAAACGTGAGTATTGCAATATTAAATTACTTCACAATGAAATTGTAACAGTCTGGAATATATATGGCAATTATTGGAAGGATTGTGCATTTGACTACAGAGATCTTTGTATCAAATACTACTTATACTACAGCTTAAATTTAGAAGGCCATCTTAGATTTTATATGCACGAGGTTTTAAATCGGGGTTTCGCATTTTTACCATCTAGTTAACATGCTTGCCATTAATAGGCAAGCATGTTTCATTTCCTCTTTTTTTCTCAGCGCGTGTGCATCATAGGAGACATTTGCGCATACCGTTAGATAGGTATAGTCCTGTAGAAGAGCAGAATCCCATTCTAATTCACATCGGACTCCAGGGCTATACCCCCACAGGCTTTCAAAGTTCCAATGTTAATTTTACTTATGGAGAAAGGATAATTGACTGAATCATTAGACAGTTGTTGTAAAAAAAACTTATATGAAAACAGAAAGAACAGATGTTTCAGTTATAAAATGTTTTTAAACTTCTTTGGTCCATATCAACTAAAATTTTTATTGAATTTCGAGGCGATCTCTAGTTATTTTTAAAACATTACATGATATTGAGCTACAAATATTAAAAAGCTAAAAAATAAACAATTTAGTATCTTAAAAAGTTTAATTATCTAGAGTGGCTGCAGAGAAAATTCAAAAAGAAAATCTGATCCGACCCGATATATTGATCCGATGCTATACATCGTTCGATTTTGTTATCGATAGGTGATAGATTTACTTTTAATATACGTTTAACGTCTACTTGCGTGTAGGAGAGACTACTAGATCTACTTGCGTGTCTGAGGAATAAACGGAGGGACGAGCAAAATTGAAACAATATATGGTGTGTTGCACTGGGGCC
>CM061533.1:15731794-15799802 GCA_030545055.2 Neoaliturus tenellus | reverse complement strand
CTTACAACACACAATTGAGCTCAACGTAGTCAATGCTGGAACAAGCACATACACATTAAACACATATGACAAACAAGACACAAAGGATAAAAGACACACACAGGAGACATAGGGTACAAGTAAAACACTCTAATATAGAACAATTCGCAATACCCAAACGCAAGCGCAATATCTTACAACTAATACAAGTCTTAAAGTTAGAGTAGACTTCGCTAAACACTGAAGGCGCCATTCAATGTTTAGTGATGCCTATGGCGGTCCGTCCCGATCGTTCACGTTCAACGCGCGGGAGCGGACTGCGAGCCGGCTCTGGCTGGGCCCCCTTATATCCCCACCGGGGCTGCCACGCCCAGGATATCAGGGGTGGGGGAGGGGGTGGGGGTGGGGGTGGGGGTGGGGGTGGGGGTGGGGGTGGGGGTGGGGGTGGGGGTGGGGGTGGGGGGGGGTGGGGGGGGATGGGGGTGGGGGTGGGGGGGGGAGGGGGTGGGGGGTGGGGGTGGGGGTGGGGGTGGGGGTGGGGGGGGTGGGGGTGGGGGTGGGGGTGGGGGTGGGGGGGGGCACTTCTCGTCCGGAGCAAAAAACTTTTTGGTCAAGGTCAAAAATTTTTCCGAAAAAAAGTTCTCGGGGGGGGGGTGGGGGTGGGGTGGGGGGGGGTGGGGGTGGGGGGGCGTGGGGGTGGGGGTGGGGGTGGGGGGGGTGGGGGGGGGTGGGGGGGGGTGGGGGGGGGTTCGCACTTTTTGTCGGGGGGGGGGGTGGGGGTGGGGGTGGGGGTGGGGGGGGGGGGTTAGTGGGTCAAGGTCACCCACAACACTTGTACTCTAAGTGTTGGCTATACCCCCACCACAACTGGGTCCCTAGGCTGCACAACACCGCTTCGCCAGTATGTCTCCGGCTTCCATGCGGTGCGTCTCGCTGTTCTCTAGCTCTCTATATGTAAGTAATTTTACAAGTTCTGAATGTAGGTCACTACACTTTGACTCTGGGACGATATCGACTTGTAGTATTTCAGTGTTTTTGACTCAAGGTCATCACACTTTAACTCTGGGGCAATATCGACTTGTAGTACTTCAGTATTTTAGCTCAAGGTCACCACACTTTAACTCTGAGACTGCATCATCTTGTATTATTTCTGTGTTTTGACTCAAGGTCATCACACTTTAACTCTGGGATGGTATCAACTTGTAGTATTTCTATGTTTTAACTCAAGGTCATCACACTTTAGCATGTAACTTTAAGGTAGCACCGAAACGGTGCTACCCGGCTTGACATTTTCAAGTTTCCCAAGGTCATCACAATTTCCCCCACCACTTCCCATATACCTAGAGTGCGCGGGGCCGGACAGTCAGTCGCTCGGTGTCTGTCGTAGGGTGCGCATCGCGGTTGCAGTAATGGTCGAATGGGGGCTTCTGGGCCAGTTCGAGGTCACCCGAGCGGTGTCACATGACGGTTTAGGCAGAGTAACGTTGCAAACTTCAAATTTCCTCGGCACTTTTGCTGTTTCTCATCGAAAATTCGCTCCAAGTCGTCAAGGTCATGGTACCTGTGACTGAAACTCGGAGCGTAGTTCGAGAAACAGCAAAAGTGCCGAAAAATTTTAGGTTTCAGCGTGACCTTGACCTTTTGTGACATCGATGACGTCATCTTGGTGACGTAAGGGGTGATGACGTTATTAGCACGTCATTTCTGTGACGTCATGGGCGTGACGTCATGGATGTGACGTCATTGGTGATGACGTCATCGATGATGCAATCGATGACGTCATCGATGGGGTCATTGACCTCGATGACGTCATCGATGACGTCATCGCTCGGGTGACCTTGAACTGGCCCAAAAGCCCCCATTCCCCACTACTATTTTAATCTAATTTCAGCGTTCAATAAACTATTTTACTTTCTTATAAATAAAACCCTAATATTTAGTGATTGCGGGACATTGTCATGCGTTATTTTTCAGTTTCACAGCCACTTTAAATAACCATCAGTAACAGAAATGGGGATTCGCGTGTAAAATCAGACCGTAATATTGATCTATTTGTTAAGTTAAACTCAGTTACATTAATATTTCAACGATTTTCAGCATTATTATTGTATAAATTATTTTATCCGTCTATACAAGGAGGAATTTGGTTGAAGTGATGTCAAACGCTTTTTGGGAAAGCTGTCAAAACCCATACGAATGGTGGACTCCCCAGGATTCATGCCAGTGGCACAATCCTCTCCAACGTACGTCTAGGACGCTAGCCTTTATAATGTCTAAACTTGCGAAACGATTAACTTGCTAGGCTTGCGAAATGTCTAAAGGGCTTGTGATATCACGATAACGTGAAACGCAAATAATAAATTCCAATGAAGATATTTATTATATTATGTAGCGCATCCATCATTCATACTTGGCTTAAACTACCTATTTAGTTAGTTCGTCATTTCAATACAGGTGTATACAGGTATTACCAATGTACAAGAGTAAAATAGTAAAAATGGATATAGAACTTTAAATTTATCTTTCTAAACGTATAAAAGGGAAAATCCTTACTTACTGATTGACTCACTCATTAATCACTAATTTTTTAACTTCCCGACTAGCTTGAGTGCTGAAATTTAGTACACTCATTTTTTAGGCTTAAAATAAGAAATTCTGACTATTTTCATCTAAATATCCACAAAGGGCTACGCTCTAGATGCCCTCAAAGTTTACCATGTTACTCTAATGGAAGCAACATTTTTGTATTCTAACATATGATCACTTAAAGGACCATTTATTTTCTAACTACTTTTCACATCTATACTTATTTAATACGCTAAGGGTTTTTTTTGTCTTGAGAACTCCTCCTACAATTTTCAACCGATTTTCAAGTTTTTTGTGTCGTTGGATAGGGCTTGGTCTGTAGTTGTTTCCGCCAAAAACTGATGAGAATCTAACGGAAAATAAAGGCGTTATCCACCATTGAAATCTCAAAATTTCCCATTTAAATAACATTGGGATTGAATAAAGCATTTTAAACATCTGCTAATAATCAGCTGTAAATACGTGTAGTTTTGGTGATAGCAGATATTCACAATATTGGATTGGTCGGACGTCAATGATTTAGAGATAAAAGTAACATTCGTATTGTATTAAAATAAATTGCTCGATTTCGAGCAACACATGTACTAGTTTAAATTATAGAGGGAAGATTGGTAATAAAAAAAACTGGATGATACCATAGACTTGTGGCGAGTGAGCGTAGCGAACGAGCTAAACCTGACGGTGAGTGAGCGTAGCGAAGGAGCTCACCTAGAGCAATAAATTTCTCAAGTTGGTGTTGCGAAGCATGCCGGGTAAGCTAGTAAACAAATAAAAGTATATAAATGTAATTATCAGTCTCTTACAGGAACATTTAATAAACTAACAACCATAATTAAAATTAGCACACACATTTGACGCCATTCCTTAAACACGCGGCTCAGTGCTGGGGTGTCTTGAGCAAACGAACTCATAATCCATCAGGGTTTATTAGCTTACTGATAAACGCTTTAAGCTCCCTCCCCCCCCCCTCACACCACCCAACCCAACTTCGGGTGGCGAATGGGTGCTGGAATAAATTTTGCGAAACCAATGTGCAATGGTTTATATTTGAAGTGCATCGACAAAGGACAGTAGAACTAAAAAATTGTTAAGTTTGAATTCTTGTTTGATGTCAATGTGGTATGATTAAATAGGTAAACTAGTTATTTTTTCTTAAGGAAGTAAATCGTAACTCCTGCAAAACACACACAATTTTTCCCAAAGAAGGAGTAAAATATGAATTTACAAAACGGGGGAAATCGTTTTATCAACTGATCTACTTCACTATGTATGATTTAAAACGAATCGCCACTTTTAAGGGAATTTTATTATTGAGGATGCATTTGTAATTATAAAAAAATGTCTTGCACGATATTGTTCCTGATGGAGAATGCTATAGGTTGGTGAAAAAATAAAAAACTATTTTTGGCTGAGTTTTTAGTGACATTTTCTAATAACTCCAAAAGATTTTGCACCATTTCAATGATTTGTACATTACTTTAAAGGGCATATATAATCTACTAAAAATATAGATAAAATCAAGTTGATTAAGTTCAAAACAAAATTTCCAAAAGATAAAAATAAAATTTTGTTGAATTAAAAAAAATTCTATTTTTTGGCTTATGAAATTTACAGGCATAAAACTACCTTACGTTTTAACTACATGTCAAAAGTCGTGACAAAAAATTTAATAAAATTCAACACTTAGTTTCTGAGATATATCAGTGTTAATTCGAAAAATACAAAAAATAAAACTTTCATAAAACAAAATTTGCAAAAACAATGTTTTTCTAAAAAAGGCTGAATTTGGGGCTTTTTAAAATTGTTATCTATTTTATTATAAATGCATTTACACTGTTCACTAGCATAAAACAGTTGGCCTTTACAATATTCATAACAAAAATTCAAACTTCTAAGTATGTCCGTTTTTACTATAAAAATCACGAAATAGTATATTTAATTACAAGTACCAGAGGTGGTATTTTCTGGTAGGCGCTCAAATTGCACGTGCCAGGCGAAGCCAATCATGTACGGGTATAATTGCAGGAAGTGCCGGGGAATCACTTCTGGTACAAGTTATGAACGATACTTTTCATCACTACGCAAAACTATCTTATTCCAATTTTTTGTTTACATTTAGATCGTTAAAATTTTAATACAGTTGATTAAAATTATAAAAGCAAATTGAAAGAAACACTGACGCCCGTGGTGGGCAAATGGAGAGCTAATTGAGAGCATCGAAAGCAAATTTAGATGGAAGGAAAATTAGTTGATCCTTTATCCCTTGCCCTAAATTAGAGCTTGGGGGAAGAGTTATTTTCGTTGATATCAGCTGTCATCGAAAATAGCTACTTTCCATGCGGAGTGATTGAAATCTTTTTACGGACACTTATAAGCTGGGTTTTTTTTCTGTTGCATTTTCCTCATGCAATAAGACTTGAAGGGAAGATATTTAACAAAAATTAAAATTGGACCCATTTTTTGGTCTTAATTTGTACAAAATCATCTTAAAATACTAGAAAGTAAATAATAATACGTGTCCAAAAATTTAGTGCGGAAATAACATAAGGTAACTGCACCAGTAGTGGACACTTTCAACTTTTGAAGGTAATAATTAGCTTATTTTTCAACTAAAACTTAATGGTTTTTATCTTGAAATAAGCTTTAATTGTTATTTTCTTGTTTATAAACAAGGTTTATAAAGTATTCTTTATTTTAAAGTTCTTAAGAGTATTTTTATTTGAGACCCACTGAAATTTGCGATGGAATGGGTCACCCTTATTGATATTGATAAGGAGGTGAGTTTGGAGTCACTTAATTTAAGAAAAGCTCAAGGATATATAAGTTTATAAACTGTATAAATCTGTAATAACAGAACAATTTGGGTACCTTTTTTCTGCCCGCAACTGGTACATGCCCTTTTTTAACTGTCCACCACCGGAACATGTGCATCACTTTATTTTATCGGTTCATACAAGGTTATTTTATGCTGGAAACTACATTTATTGACTAATTTACAAACAACATTAAATCAGCTTTCACCTCTATGTATTAAAACCATTGTAGGTATTCAAATTTCCCGTCAATTAAGTGTCAAACTCCTTCCTCTCCTTATACTGTCCACTACTGGTGCGTTTACCTGAAAATGGGAATAAATGCAACTGATGATAACCATTTGATTTCTCCGCGCAGTCTACACACCGCGCTGCACCGTGGGCAGGAGCGTGTGCATGTGCACGTCACAGTCTCGTGGTCCGTGCAATATTAATGTGACGACGGAGCTCCGTTGACTGACGGCCTGGTCGATATCCAATCACTCGCATCGATCGCCGTCGATAGATGCTACTCATAATCAATTGCATCGCGGCTGTCATCGTCGCCATTTATACTCGGCCGCATTCTTATATCGGTTCTCGGTTACCGCTGCCTGTGAAAGTAAAAACAAATCGAGAAAGGGAAACCTATAACCTCTATAATTAGTAAATATAGATTACTAGTGGCTCATAGGGGCAAAAGCCCCTAATCATAAAATTAAAATAGCATGAACTATTTGCGTATGACCATTTCTTCCACTACGAAGGTTTCCAGAAAATTTTATTTTAATTTGCGTTTTATAATATTTTAACAATACCGTTTGAACAGACCATTCGCCCCCAAGTACTCTTATCAATCCTGTACTGTTAGGTCACAAGTTTATGCTCTATTTTGTCTGTTGTTAAACTTATATCGATCTATGAAAAATAAGTTTTGGAAGAAATCATAGTCCCTTAATTTAGCTATGACGGCTTTTTAATATAACACTGAAAAGCGGCAATGAAAAAAAAAATATTACGGATGTTCAGCAACCATTTCTGAGTCAATAAACTTGCAATACTTTGTATCATACCCATTTCATTATCTAGTTTGTCCTAAAAGTGAATTGATTTTTTAGCTCCTGTCAGATATTTTTTATGTTTTAGTCATCAAATTTAAACACAGCACCTCAAAGTGCATCTTCACTTGCTGTTAATATTCGTCCATCCTAATCAAAACTCTTGATTTTGTGAAAACAAAGCAGATTTTAAAAAATCACTACATGGAGAATCTTTAAGGAGAACCTTTCAGAAAATATTTCCCATTTTGTTGTGAAGTTTTTTACCTACTGCATTTTCCTATAGTATGTAGGACATACGTCTTTGATTTTAACTCGTCTTCTATAATCCTACAATATATGAAATTACTAAAAGGTTTCTGCTAAAATTCAGCCAACAGAATAACAAAACTTTACTGACTGATACACTTTAAGTATCAATTACTGTGTCATCGTCATTCAATATGATCATTTGACACTTTTCGTCTTAAAATAAAACCAAAACATGTTTTAATGGAAATAATGTAGGTGTTTCACAAACCACAGTTAATTGCCCATTGCATCTCTATCACGATCAGAACGCATTTTATGATTTGTATACACGCTCAGTTTTTTTACAATTTAAATCATAGTAATAACAGTAAAAATCAGCAGTCAATTTATAATAAATAGTATGTAAGGTTAACTCTCCTAGTAGAATTATTAGTCGTTCAAAGCCACAAACCGTCTTATTATAGTATTATCACTCTAGGATTAATCTTCTATAGCCTATATTAATAGGCAAGCATGTTTCATTTCCTCCTTTTTTTCTCAGCTCGTGTGCATCGTAGGGGAAATCCGTGCTTACCGTTAGAAAGGTATAGTCCTGTAGATAAGCAGAATTCCATTCTAATACATATCGTACTCCAGGGCTATGCCCCACAGGCTTTCAAAGTTTCAATGTTAATCTTATGGAGGAAGGAGAATTGATTGAATCATTAGACAGCTGTTGTAAAAACAACTGCTAGAAAATAGGAAGAACATATGTTTCAGCTATAAAATGTATTTAAACTTTTTTTACTTTATACAGCCCTATGTGTAACTGACTGACTGACTGACTTATATGGGATACGAATTTCTGACGTAACTATTTAAGGTAGAGACTTGAAATTTTGCATACGTCTAGCTTGAACGGTCAATGCTAAGTGTAAAATCTTAAACTTGCAAATTTTTAGTTTTAACCTACAAAAAAAAATTCAAAATGGCGGATTTTCAAAATTGTAATTTTACTTTTTTGGCTCTAGCGGCCAAACGCTTTGTCCTATCTAAAATCTGAGAACAATACTACGATAGGGAATTTAATTTTCTACAATTTCGATCCTGTGACTTTTTATCGTATCTCGTACCGTTAAGCCTCCAGAGCGTTTTTAATGAAATGCCGTTTTCGTTTTTCGGGCTCTAGTGCCTAAACCGATGGTTGTAAAAATTTTTTAAGGTTTATTTCGATAGATCTTTATAATATCTACAATTTCTTTTCCCGTATATTTTGCCGTATCTCTACTCGTTTACTCACAAAATTCATTTTTCACTTTTTCCGGATTTTGTGAACGTAAGTAGTGGGAAAACACCGGTTCTGGTCCACTAGATAAATCGTAATTTTAGTATTTCAGCTCTAGTGACCTAACGGTTAGTCTTATCTGAAATATGAGAGCATATTACGATATGAAATTGGATGATCTACAATTTTGGTCCTTTTACTTTTTGTCGTACATCGCACCGTTAACCCTCCAAACTGATTTTTGTGAAATTTATATTTAGATTTAGGGCCCTAGCGACTAAATGGTTTGTCCTACGAAAATGTTTAAATGACAACTTTTATAGGTCTTTTTAATATCTACAATTTTGATTCTAACATACTTTGCCGTAGCCTATCTCTTTCCGTTCACTCTCAAAAAACATTTTTCACTTTTTCCCAGTTTTGTGATAAATAAGTAGTGGCTTTTGGACAACTATAAAGAAATCATAATTTTAGTATATTTTAGCTCTAGAGGCTAAATGGTTAGGCCTTTCATAGATTTGAGACTACCACGGTACTGAATTGGATGAACTACGATTTTTTTCCTGTGACTTTTTGTCGTACATCGCACCAATTGCGTATATATCCAGTCTAATTTTTTGCAATCGCGTTTTCAGTTTTTCCACTCTACTGACAAAACGATTGGTCCTATCGAAAAATGTTGCTGAATATGACTGGCTTACAGTTTTCAGAACATTTTGCCGTATCTCTACACATTAGCTCTCAAAACAGATTTATTACAGGACCAGAATAGTTACCGAAAACTTGAAATTGGGGACCTTACCTTCTTTTAAGAGACAATTAAAAATATGAATTCAGCTATTGTCGGGGCTGGTGTTACTAATTTACATACTTTTAGTAAGTTCCTCCTCGGAATTCAGGGAATCATTTTAAAACTTTCTAGTCTTTTGTGATTTCTATCTCGTTTATCAGATTTTATATTATTTCATTTTAATGTTATGTTATTGTTTTCACTGATTTATTGCAACAATTTTTGATGAATTTAAAAGCTTTAATTATTATTGATTGTGAGAAGTGTGCATTAGCCTTTTGTTACTGTTTTGGTTGTGCACTTCATTGGTAAAGCTAACCTGTTTAACACTCGACTTTTTTATTTACAAACTAATTCAGCGAACACATTGGAGTTAATAACCCTCAACAAGCCCGTTCACTGCATCAAGTTTTTTCAGAAATTACGGAATTGGGGCAACAAATTAGGGAGTGGACCCTCCATTCAGCATAACACAAAGAATAAATAATTATTGTATCACACTCGAAATATTTTAACAAATTTTAACTACGAAGAGTTATTAAAACCGATTCATAGGAGATTTTAAAAGCTTTTCTAGCTATCGATTGTGAATTGTGTGTATTAAACGGTTTTGTTACTGTCTTGGCTGTTCAGTTCTTCCGCAAAACTAACCAATTTCATACTTGACATTTTTTATTAATTTACGAATTTAGGGATACCCCTAAGGGGGCATGGGGGCGGAGCCCCCATCGAGCCGTAGGCGAGTAAAATATTATATTATTGGAGTGTTTCCGTACTATTTCATTAGTATGATACTCTAGCCTACTCTTATTTAATGGGAGATTATTTGCAAAGCATTTATTTAATTAGTTTTAAACTAAAGGCGTTTTCTAGGGTTTGTAAATGTGTCTAATTCACAAAACTTTTTTTATAAAACTGTCAACACCTAGAGTAGCGAATTTTCATCCTCGCATAGCGAGCAATGGCATAAAACAATTGGAAACCTGATAATATATTCTATTTGGGATATTCGGGGATATTTGCGAAAGCTGTTACAATACAAAACGCCGCCATGAAGTCACGTATAACGACCAAAAGTATTGGTGGCAGCGCGGCGCGGCGGTGTAAGTGAATAGAACGGTCTACACTGTCAGCCTATGCATGCACTAGCGGGCTGGGGACTTGGGGCGGCGTGGAATTCGGTGAAAATTCTACTGGGGTACAAAATAAAACTTTAATTAATTCCTTAATTAACAAGAGTTTAACTTATCGATTTGTGGTCACGACTAAACGTTTACAAGGACACAAACTACGAATTAAAATTAATTTTTGAGCTAAAAATTGTAAGTTTGTACTAAGTCAAATGTACGGATAATTAGAATGAAATTTATTTATAAAAGTTTTAGAATACAGTTAGAATTGAACAAAAATAATTGTCTATTTTAATCTAATTTCAGCGTTCAATAAACTATTTTACTTTCTTATAAATAAAACCCTAATATTTAGTGATTGCGGGACATTGTCATGCGTTATTTTTCAGTTTCACAGCCACTTTAAATAACCATCAGTAACAGAAATGGGGATTCGCGTGTAAAATCAGACCGTAATATTGATCTATTTGTTAAGTTAAACTCAGTTACATTAATATTTCAACGATTTTCAGCATTATTATTGTATAAATTATTTTATCCGTCTATACAAGGAGGAATTTGGTTGAAGTGATGTCAAACGCTTTTGGGAAAGCTGTCAAAACCCATACGAATGGTGGACTCCCCAGGATTCATGCCAGTGGCACAATCCTCTCCAACGTACGTCTAGGACGCTAGCCTTTATAATGTCTAAACTTGCGAAACGATTAACTTGCTAGGCTTGCGAAATGTCTAAAGGGCTTGTGATATCACGATAACGTGAAACGCAAATAATAAATTCCAATGAAGATATTTATTATATTATGTAGCGCATCCATCATTCATACTTGGCTTAAACTACCTATTTAGTTAGTTCGTCATTTCAATACAGGTGTATACAGGTATTACCAATGTACAAGAGTAAAATAGTAAAAATGGATATAGAACTTTAAATTTATCTTTCTAAACGTATAAAAGGGAAAATCCTTACTTACTGATTGACTCACTCATTAATCACTAATTTTTTAACTTCCCGACTAGCTTGAGTGCTGAAATTTAGTACACTCATTTTTTAGGCTTAAAATAAGAAATTCTGACTATTTTCATCTAAATATCCACAAAGGGCTACGCTCTAGATGCCCTCAAAGTTTACCATGTTACTCTAATGGAAGCAACATTTTTGTATTCTAACATATGATCACTTAAAGGACCATTTATTTTCTAAACTACTTTTCACATCTATACTTATTTAATACGCTAAGGGTTTTTTTTGTCTTGAGAACTCCTCCTACAATTTTCAACCGATTTTCAAGTTTTTTGTGTCGTTGGATAGGGCTTGGTCTGTAGTTGTTTCCGCCAAAAACTGATGAGAATCTAACGGAAAATAAAGGCGTTATCCACCATTGAAATCTCAAAATTTCCCATTTAAATAACATTGGGATTGAATAAAGCATTTTAAACATCTGCTAATAATCAGCTGTAAATACGTGTAGTTTTGGTGATAGCAGATATTCACAATATTGGATTGGTCGGACGTCAATGATTTAGAGATAAAAGTAACATTCGTATTGTATTAAAATAAATTGCTCGATTTCGAGCAACACATGTACTAGTTTAAATTATAGAGGGAAGATTGGTAATAAAAAAAACTGGATGATACCATAGACTTGTGGCGAGTGAGCGTAGCGAACGAGCTAAACCTGACGGTGAGTGAGCGTAGCGAAGGAGCTCACCTAGAGCAATAAATTTCTCAAGTTGGTGTTGCGAAGCATGCCGGGTAAGCTAGTAAACAAATAAAAGTATATAAATGTAATTATCAGTCTCTTACAGGAACATTTAATAAACTAACAACCATAATTAAAATTAGCACACACATTTGACGCCATTCCTTAAACACGCGGCTCAGTGCTGGGGTGTCTTGAGCAAACGAACTCATAATCCATCAGGGTTTATTAGCTTACTGATAAACGCTTTAAGCTCCCTCCCCCCCCCCCTCACACCACCCAACCCAACTTCGGGTGGCGAATGGGTGCTGGAATAAATTTTGCGAAACCAATGTGCAATGGTTTATATTTGAAGTGCATCGACAAAGGACAGTAGAACTAAAAAATTGTTAAGTTTGAATTCTTGTTTGATGTCAATGTGGTATGATTAAATAGGTAAACTAGTTATTTTTTCTTAAGGAAGTAAATCGTAACTCCTGCAAAACACACACAATTTTTCCCAAAGAAGGAGTAAAATATGAATTTACAAAACGGGGGAAATCGTTTTATCAACTGATCTACTTCACTATGTATGATTTAAAACGAATCGCCACTTTTAAGGGAATTTTATTATTGAGGATGCATTTGTAATTATAAAAAAATGTCTTGCACGATATTGTTCCTGATGGAGAATGCTATAGGTTGGTGAAAAAATAAAAAACTATTTTGGCTGAGTTTTTAGTGACATTTTCTAATAACTCCAAAAGATTTTGCACCATTTCAATGATTTGTACATTACTTTAAAGGGCATATATAATCTACTAAAAATATAGATAAAATCAAGTTGATTAAGTTCAAAACAAAATTTCCAAAAGATAAAAATAAAATTTTGTTGAATTAAAAAAATTCTATTTTTTGGCTTATGAAATTTACAGGCATAAAACTACCTTACGTTTTAACTACATGTCAAAAGTCGTGACAAAAAATTTAATAAAATTCAACACTTAGTTTCTGAGATATATCAGTGTTAATTCGAAAAATACAAAAATAAAACTTTCATAAAACAAAATTTGCAAAAACAATGTTTTTCTAAAAAAGGCTGAATTTGGGGCTTTTTAAAATTGTTATCTATTTGATTATAAATGCATTTACACTGTTCACTAGCATAAAACAGTTGGCCTTTACAATATTCATAACAAAAATTCAAACTTCTAAGTATGTCCGTTTTTACTATAAAAATCACGAAATAGTCATAGGCGTCATTTCAGCATTCTGATTGGGGGGGCAAGATTTTCATAAGGTCATAGCCCCTCCCCCCTTCCCAAAAATACGCCAAACCTCTTAAATTTCGCTAAAAACTGTCAATAAAAGCTAATTCTGTCCATAAAATGTGAACTTATAATATAATCTCACAAACCCATGAAAACAATACCCTAATGCATGTAAAATTTGATTATATAACATGTTTCTATTTGTAGAAAGTCATTATTCTTCTGGAACTGCCAGTGGTTACTGCGATGCAAAACACCTTAAGAAATTTAATGGGTTTAATTGGTTAATGGATGCTAAATCGTTAAAATAAAATAAAAACATCATTTTATAATTATTTAGTTATTTTTATTGTATATTATTTACAACTCTAAAGTTTTACAGTCGGATACATAGCCTAAAACTCCATAGGTTTGTATGGTAAAACACATTGTTTTATCTTTATCAAAAATTAGTTTTTGACAAAGCACCTTTGCAGTCTGCCGTAACTTATAAGGGACAAAAAAATCATTTAACATTTAACTATTGTTGGTTAGGATCAGTACAGCTACGGTATATTGCCCATTACATTACCTAAAAAAATTTAATTGTTATTGAGGACAAGAAAGGTAAAAAATTACTCAGTGATTAAAAAAAGATAAATAATGATTTACAAAAACATATATACATAATTTAATACGTGATACGGGTTTTCGTACAAGAAACTCCTCCCACAATTTGCAATAGATTTAAATGATTTTAGTGCCATTGGATAGAGCTCGGCGTGAAGTTGTTTTTAAAGTGAATTGGTAAATTGTCCATTAAAAAGAGGGGACCTACAAGTCCTTAAAGTTTGTAATTTTCCCATTTGATTACTCATCAGTAAGGAAATTGATTGATTTTCAAGTAAACAACAGTAAAGTGTAAACATCGGTCACATCAGCGAAAGTACTATATCTACCTTTTCACACGAAAGAGGTTATGTTTTTTAAGGCAATGCTCCGGTCTACCTGAGCCCGAACGACGTAACCAAATGCCTCCTCGCGGCCGTAGCGCTAGGCGAGTTTGATGGCTGCAGACAGTGCAGAGGTTTACGGGATTAAGATAGAGATTGTCTCTTAACTTTTTCTAAAAGTAGAGAGACGGATCTCGTCTTCTCTGGTTTTAGAATTTTCAAATACAATTTTTAGTTTCAGTTATAACTGTCTAAAATCATCTGTTTTTAGTGGCAAAAAGTTTTATAGATGCAGAGGTTTACGGGGATCGTGTTTTAAAACTAACCAATTAAGATAGAGATTGGATCTTAACTTTTCTCAAATTAAAAAGACGGGTCTCTTCGGCTCTGGTTTTAGAATTTTTAAATAAAATTTTTAATTTCAGCTATAACTGTCTAAAATCATCCGTTTTTCTCGATGCAAATGAAAGGGTTTTTAGAACCCTGTTAGCCTATCTTTTGCTAAATGCAGCCTAGAGCTACAACTAATGTGTCATATTAAAGAAGAATAACGGTGCTAAATTTCCTTTCTTACACTTTGGTAATCTCACTTTGGTAGTGTTATCAAAACTAATGGAAAACTTAAAATAAAAATCGAGAAAAACAGATGATTTTAGACAGTTATAGCTAAAATTAGAAATTGTATTTAAAAATTCTAAAAACAGAACCGACGAGATCCGTCTTTTTACTTTTATAAAAAGTTAAGAGCCAATCTCTATCTTAATTGGTTAGTTTTAAAACACGATCCCCGTAAACCTCTGCATCTATAAAACTTGCCCCTAGAAAGAACAGACGATTTTAGACAGTTAGGCCTATAACTGAAATTATATATTTTATTAAAAAATTCTAAAACCAGAGAAGACGAGATCCGTCTTTCTACTTTTACAAAAAGTTAAGAGTCAATCTCTATCATAATTAGTTAATTTTAAAACACGATTGCCGTAAACCTCTGCAGCCATCAAACTCGTGGAACTCGCCTAGCGCTACGGCCGAGAGGCGGCATTCGGTAACGTCGTTCGTGCAGGTAGACCGGAGAAGGGACTTCCTGCTACAGATGACGATTGCAGAATGAGTCAATTTAAGAGTTTTGTGTAAATATACAAAGTAGACATTTTGTTAAAGTCTGATTCAGAAGTTTATAATTAATTGTTATAAATTTTTCACCATATTACATAATCTAACATTTTAATCTCCAATTTAAAACAAAATCACCGAAATTATTGGGGGGGCAACTGCCCCCCCTTGCCCCCCCCAAATGACGCCTATGCATGTTACTCTAATGGAAGCAACATTTTTGTATTCTAACATATGATCACTTAAAGGACCATTTATTTTCTAAACTACTTTTCACATCTATACTTATTTAATACGCTAAGGGTTTTTTTTTGTCTTGAGAACTCCTCCTACAATTTTCAACCGATTTTCAAGTTTTTTGTGTCGTTGGATAGGGCTTGGTCTGTAGTTGTTTCCGCCAAAAACTGATGAGAATCTAACGGAAAATAAAGGCGTTATCCACCATTGAAATCTCAAAATTTCCCATTTAAATAACATTGGGATTGAATAAAGCATTTTAAACATCTGCTAATAATCAGCTGTAAATACGTGTAGTTTTGGTGATAGCAGATATTCACAATATTGGATTGGTCGGACGTCAATGATTTAGAGATAAAAGTAACATTCGTATTGTATTAAAATAAATTGCTCGATTTCGAGCAACACATGTACTAGTTTAAATTATAGAGGGAAGATTGGTAATAAAAAAAACTGGATGATACCATAGACTTGTGGCGAGTGAGCGTAGCGAACGAGCTAAACCTGACGGTGAGTGAGCGTAGCGAAGGAGCTCACCTAGAGCAATAAATTTCTCAAGTTGGTGTTGCGAAGCATGCCGGGTAAGCTAGTAAACAAATAAAAGTATATAAATGTAATTATCAGTCTCTTACAGGAACATTTAATAAACTAACAACCATAATTAAAATTAGCACACACATTTGACGCCATTCCTTAAACACGCGGCTCAGTGCTGGGGTGTCTTGAGCAAACGAACTCATAATCCATCAGGGTTTATTAGCTTACTGATAAACGCTTTAAGCTCCCTCCCCCCCCCCTCACACCACCCAACCCAACTTCGGGTGGCGAATGGGTGCTGGAATAAATTTTGCGAAACCAATGTGCAATGGTTTATATTTGAAGTGCATCGACAAAGGACAGTAGAACTAAAAAATTGTTAAGTTTGAATTCTTGTTTGATGTCAATGTGGTATGATTAAATAGGTAAACTAGTTATTTTTTCTTAAGGAAGTAAATCGTAACTCCTGCAAAACACACACAATTTTTCCCAAAGAAGGAGTAAAATATGAATTTACAAAACGGGGGAAATCGTTTTATCAACTGATCTACTTCACTATGTATGATTTAAAACGAATCGCCACTTTTAAGGGAATTTTATTATTGAGGATGCATTTGTAATTATAAAAAAATGTCTTGCACGATATTGTTCCTGATGGAGAATGCTATAGGTTGGTGAAAAAATAAAAAACTATTTTTGGCTGAGTTTTTAGTGACATTTTCTAATAACTCCAAAAGATTTTGCACCATTTCAATGATTTGTACATTACTTTAAAGGGCATATATAATCTACTAAAAATATAGATAAAATCAAGTTGATTAAGTTCAAAACAAAATTTCCAAAAGATAAAAATAAAATTTTGTTGAATTAAAAAAATTCTATTTTTTGGCTTATGAAATTTACAGGCATAAAACTACCTTACGTTTTAACTACATGTCAAAAGTCGTGACAAAAAATTTAATAAAATTCAACACTTAGTTTCTGAGATATATCAGTGTTAATTCGAAAAATACAAAAAATAAAACTTTCATAAAACAAAATTTGCAAAAACAATGTTTTTCTAAAAAAGGCTGAATTTGGGGCTTTTTAAAATTGTTATCTATTTTATTATAAATGCATTTACACTGTTCACTAGCATAAAACAGTTGGCCTTTACAATATTCATAACAAAAATTCAAACTTCTAAGTATGTCCGTTTTTACTATAAAAATCACGAAATAGTATATTTAATTACAAGTACCAGAGGTGGTATTTTCTGGTAGGCGCTCAAATTGCACGTGCCAGGCGAAGCCAATCATGTACGGGTATAATTGCAGGAAGTGCCGGGGAATCACTTCTGGTACAAGTTATGAACGATACTTTTCATCACTACGCAAAACTATCTTATTCCAATTTTTTGTTTACATTTAGATCGTTAAAATTTTAATACAGTTGATTAAAATTATAAAAGCAAATTGAAAGAAACACTGACGCCCGTGGTGGGCAAATGGAGAGCTAATTGAGAGCATCGAAAGCAAATTTAGATGGAAGGAAAATTAGTTGATCCTTTATCCCTTGCCCTAAATTAGAGCTTGGGGGAAGAGTTATTTTCGTTGATATCAGCTGTCATCGAAAATAGCTACTTTCCATGCGGAGTGATTGAAATCTTTTTACGGACACTTATAAGCTGGGTTTTTTTTCTGTTGCATTTTCCTCATGCAATAAGACTTGAAGGGAAGATATTTAACAAAAATTAAAATTGGACCCATTTTTTGGTCTTAATTTGTACAAAATCATCTTAAAATACTAGAAAGTAAATAATAATACGTGTCCAAAAATTTAGTGCGGAAATAACATAAGGTAACTGCACCAGTAGTGGACACTTTCAACTTTTGAAGGTAATAATTAGCTTATTTTTCAACTAAAACTTAATGGTTTTTATCTTGAAATAAGCTTTAATTGTTATTTTCTTGTTTATAAACAAGGTTTATAAAGTATTCTTTATTTTAAAGTTCTTAAGAGTATTTTTATTTGAGACCCACTGAAATTTGCGATGGAATGGGTCACCCTTATTGATATTGATAAGGAGGTGAGTTTGGAGTCACTTAATTTAAGAAAAGCTCAAGGATATATAAGTTTATAAACTGTATAAATCTGTAATAACAGAACAATTTGGGTACCTTTTTTCTGCCCGCAACTGGTACATGCCCTTTTTTAACTGTCCACCACCGGAACATGTGCATCACTTTATTTTATCGGTTCATACAAGGTTATTTTATGCTGGAAACTACATTTATTGACTAATTTACAAACAACATTAAATCAGCTTTCACCTCTATGTATTAAAACCATTGTAGGTATTCAAATTTCCCGTCAATTAAGTGTCAAACTCCTTCCTCTCCTTATACTGTCCACTACTGGTGCGTTTACCTGAAAATGGGAATAAATGCAACTGATGATAACCATTTGATTTCTCCGCGCAGTCTACACACCGCGCTGCACCGTGGGCAGGAGCGTGTGCATGTGCACGTCACAGTCTCGTGGTCCGTGCAATATTAATGTGACGACGGAGCTCCGTTGACTGACGGCCTGGTCGATATCCAATCACTCGCATCGATCGCCGTCGATAGATGCTACTCATAATCAATTGCATCGCGGCTGTCATCGTCGCCATTTATACTCGGCCGCATTCTTATATCGGTTCTCGGTTACCGCTGCCTGTGAAAGTAAAAACAAATCGAGAAAGGGAAACCTATAACCTCTATAATTAGTAAATATAGATTACTAGTGGCTCATAGGGGCAAAAGCCCCTAATCATAAAATTAAAATAGCATGAACTATTTGCGTATGACCATTTCTTCCACTACGAAGGTTTCCAGAAAATTTTATTTTAATTTGCGTTTTATAATATTTTAACAATACCGTTTGAACAGACCATTCGCCCCCAAGTACTCTTATCAATCCTGTACTGTTAGGTCACAAGTTTATGCTCTATTTTGTCTGTTGTTAAACTTATATCGATCTATGAAAAATAAGTTTTGGAAGAAATCATAGTCCCTTAATTTAGCTATGACGGCTTTTTAATATAACACTGAAAAGCGGCAATGAAAAAAAAAATATTACGGATGTTCAGCAACCATTTCTGAGTCAATAAACTTGCAATACTTTGTATCATACCCATTTCATTATCTAGTTTGTCCTAAAAGTGAATTGATTTTTTAGCTCCTGTCAGATATTTTTTATGTTTTAGTCATCAAATTTAAACACAGCACCTCAAAGTGCATCTTCACTTGCTGTTAATATTCGTCCATCCTAATCAAAACTCTTGATTTTGTGAAAACAAAGCAGATTTTAAAAAATCACTACATGGAGAATCTTTAAGGAGAACCTTTCAGAAAATATTTCCCATTTTGTTGTGAAGTTTTTTACCTACTGCATTTTCCTATAGTATGTAGGACATACGTCTTTGATTTTAACTCGTCTTCTATAATCCTACAATATATGAAATTACTAAAAGGTTTCTGCTAAAATTCAGCCAACAGAATAACAAAACTTTACTGACTGATACACTTTAAGTATCAATTACTGTGTCATCGTCATTCAATATGATCATTTGACACTTTTCGTCTTAAAATAAAACCAAAACATGTTTTAATGGAAATAATGTAGGTGTTTCACAAACCACAGTTAATTGCCCATTGCATCTCTATCACGATCAGAACGCATTTTATGATTTGTATACACGCTCAGTTTTTTTACAATTTAAATCATAGTAATAACAGTAAAAATCAGCAGTCAATTTATAATAAATAGTATGTAAGGTTAACTCTCCTAGTAGAATTATTAGTCGTTCAAAGCCACAAACCGTCTTATTATAGTATTATCACTCTAGGATTAATCTTCTATAGCCTATATTAATAGGCAAGCATGTTTCATTTCCTCCTTTTTTTCTCAGCTCGTGTGCATCGTAGGGGAAATCCGTGCTTACCGTTAGAAAGGTATAGTCCTGTAGATAAGCAGAATTCCATTCTAATACATATCGTACTCCAGGGCTATGCCCCACAGGCTTTCAAAGTTTCAATGTTAATCTTATGGAGGAAGGAGAATTGATTGAATCATTAGACAGCTGTTGTAAAAACAACTGCTAGAAAATAGGAAGAACATATGTTTCAGCTATAAAATGTATTTAAACTTTTTTGGTCCAGATCAACTGAAATTTTGATCGAATTTCGATCAGGAGGCAATCTCTGGTTTTTGTTATTTGGCTATGAATAGTTCTTTACTTAATATTATCATCGTCTTTCCTTTTAAAATAAAACCAAAACATATGTTTTAATGTACACAAAGAAGACACTTTTTGAATCCCCATGCTATTCTTAAGGAGTACGTTTTACTATATTTCTCATTTCCTTGTAACTTTATGGACACGCTTTTTGGGACCGAAACATTTAATTTGATACCCCTACCATCTTCCTGCGATTTGTAAAACGCTCACAATTTCCCCCCAGAAATTTCGCTTAGAGAATTATATACTGTATATAGATTGCTTCTCTTGGTGTGAATTATTTTATTATCTTCACTCAATGTTATCATATGTGTCTCATTTTGAAATTAAACCATAACACATGTTCTAATGTATATAAAGCAGACGTTTTTCGAATCCCCATGCTATTCTTATGGAGGACGTTTTACGTGATTTCTCATTTCATGTTAACATTATGGACACGCCGATAGTTTTCCGGTGCATGTAACCGAGACCTTCAATTTGAGACCCCTCCCATATTTCTGCGATGTGTATAACGCTCACAATTTTGCTCAAGAAATATCGCTTACAGAATTAGATTATGTGCTTTGTGATTCTAAAATTAAGTTAAAGTCAGGAATGTTAAGATTTCGGAAATGATTCTTCCATGACTCTCTCCGAACGCCAGCAATTATTCTAACAGCCTTTCTTTGAAGGACAAAAACTTGTTTTGTTTTTTAAGTTTCAGAGCCCCAGATTGAAACAGCGTTAGAAAGATAAGGGAAAACCAAGGTGTAGTATGCAGAAAGAAGCACAGATGAGTCCGTATAGGTTGCAAGCCTACGGAGCACAAAAATCATAGAGCAAATCTTTCTTTCAACATTTTGAATATGGGTGGAAAAATTAAAATTTTTGTAAACAAATAGACCCAGAAATTTAATTTTTTGTTGAGAATGGACTTCAACATTATCAATGGAAATACTGATGTCGTCACAGATCTTTGATGTGATTGAGAAGTATAGCAAAGTATTTTTTTTTTCGGAATTGACAAAAAGACTATTTTCTTGGAACCACTGGACTATTGAGTTGGATTCCAGGCTAAGCGAGAAGTGATTGGCTTCGGCCAACCACAGTCAACCACCACCACCACCACCACCACCACCAAGATTTACTTTCAAATTATAATGTTTGGGGAGGTCGTGGGCTTCTCTCACTTAGTTTTACGATCAGGGAAAGATACATCTAATGATGGTGATGTATGGGTCGTGAGCGTTAGTATACAACTTTAGCGAGGAGTTGTCCATTGGGGGCACTGATAATTGCCCCTGCCACTCAGCAAATTATTGTGCCGCCCGAAGGACAACTCCTCACAAAAGTTGTAGGGAAAGTAGGTAAAACGATGAAAACATTATAGTCAACGTTCACTATGTTTGGCAACCCCCTTTTATGAATGATGCAAGTGTTGTATAGTTGTTAAACTCAAAAATATATTTAAAAAATTAACATCTGTTCCAGTAAAAGTCTAATGAATCCTGAGTCCATAAGAATATCATGGGGATTTTAAAAGCCAGTGGAGCGGAACTCTCATGTTCGTTCAAAATTTGAAATGCACTTGAAGTTGCTACGATTGTCAGCTACCTCCATGCTAAATTTCAGCTCAATCGGTAAAGGGGTTGGAACGATTGAATGAAAATAAAAACATACATACAAAGAAATATAAACAAATAAATTTTCACATTTATAGTATTCCAAAGTTAAATACTTGTTAAATTTGTGTGGTTCTGTTTTTAAAACTCACACAAGACACTTACAATGGCAAAAATAATTTTTTTATTAAATTAGATCCCTGGGAGATCTAAACAATAGGCGAAACTGACGACAATTCACTCTTGATCTCAAATTGAACTCTTTGGTTCATAAGAATCAGTTTGTATTTATTTTAAGTGGTATATGGAATATATCTCTACATGGTTTTTACTTTTTTTTAACTCGAGTCTGTGTAAATTTTTCCTGTCTAAAGAAAACTCTATTATGAGCATTAACAGTTCCATACGGTTAGAAGTTCCTTATGAGATAAATAAATAAAATTCCTAAACGTGAAAAATAAAAAATGTTGCAAATGTTTAACTTGACAATATGAATACAGGAGTTTAAAAAAATCCGTGTATTAAAGTGTATTTTTATAAAAATCGTCTTAAATTTATTTAACTTATTCGTTTTCCGATTTCGGCTGACGGTATTCGGGGTTCAACAATTGTTTTAAGGGACATGAACATTTGAATGTAAATGCATGCATTGCAAGCACTTAAGTAGTTAATGCGAACAAATGGCACATAGGAATGTGAATAGCTAATAAAACCAGGGCAGAAATGGCGGGAAGGTGTCGGAGTGAATGCGGGAGTCGCGTGCGGGGCGGGCAATCTGGCGGGAAATCACGCGACGCGCTCGTAGACGACCGTTATCGTGGCGTTATCTCGTCGGGGACACTCCACGCTCCATGACACCGACACCGACACCGACACCGACACCGACACCGACACCGACACCGACACCGACACCGACACCGACACCGACACCGACACCGACACCGACACCGACACCGACACCGACACCGACACCGACACCGACACCGACACCGACACCGACACCGACACCGACACCGACACCGACACCGACACCGACACCGACACCGGCACCGGCACCGGCACCGATTTTAAAGATTTACGAATTTTAAAGACACGATTGAGACTTTAAAATCCTGTAAGGCCATACTTTATTTTCTGGCACAACCAAGCCCTTTCCAACAATACCAAAACATTGAAAAGCATTTGCAAATTGTGGGGATTATAATTTAAAAAAAATCCTATGCACATAAGTGTAGATATGTAATAACAGTACCTCGCACAATTTAACTTTCTCGAAAAGTGTACTGCTATAGCGTTTGTGTTAATAGAGTTTGGCGAATTTAAAATCAATCAATTAGATATACAACACTTAACATTTAACGTTTTACTAGGATTATATCAGTTTCAATACCTCAACCCACATTTTCAATTCTGTTAGAAGCAATGTGGTTGGGGAGAAAATTACAAAGCAGATGTTAGAAAGGCCCGGTGGCATTACCTGACATTAAACCGTTATAGTCCCGCCTCCTCGGATTGGGTGCTATATTACAAAAGGGCGGAGTTTTGGTCATCCATAGCAGAACTCCGGTCTGTGGTGGCCGACCAAACTGGGCTACTGTTTCTATCTTCAACATTCAGTCCTTATAAAACACTAAACTTATTTAGGCCCATTACTTTTGTGACTTAAATTGTGGTATTAATATTGAGAAAATGCATTAATCCACTAACGCAATAATTTGTAAATTTATATACTAGAATGAATTTTATTTTATTTTTTCATGTGAAGATCAAGTTTTTATTATCATGACCTTTTTCATGATAATGAATGATGAAATTTGATTTGTGACCTCTGACACAGACTCAAGAGAAAGGAAATAATTTAATTCAAGACCACTCGTTAGAATTAACATGACAAAAAGGTACTTAACAAAAAAAATTTGTAGAAAATTGTATAAAATTTGGGTAGTTAAATCGTTTAGTCATTAATCAAAAATAAATCTTACCACAAACCAACACGATATCCACTGAGACTGATTGGGAGCTTTTCACTTAGGATTGAAATACTCAACTTTTTTCAATATTTATGATGTAGACATTATCTTGTTCATCCTCCCTTAAAAGACCAACAGACTAAATTAGTAGAAAGGGATGTATAAATATTAAAATATTTATTCACATCTGACCCTATCAATCAGTTCGTTACTCAATACTGAAACTAATAACAAAGGGTTTCTATTTATCTAAACGTATGTCATTGCCGCTTGAATTTCGTGCGGCCAAACATTTCGAGAGCGGCAATGACTAAATACACACAACATTTTTCCTACCATCACAATTAATTGCTACAGATCCATTTTTGTAATGTATACAAATGTCACTTGGGTTATATTTGATTTTTCTGTTTGAATAAATGCAACAATTTATTTTAGATCGTCACTATTTGACAGGGAAGCATCCTCTATAGTTCAAAACCGTGAGAAGTCAAATAATTAACTATTGACCTATGATACCATTGATAACCATTGATACTAGGCTACCCACAGCAAAATATGAAAACTTAACAAATTTCTAAATTAGTACTAACCTACCGTTTATCGGGATCGGGAATGAAATAAAAACGGAAATGAACTGTTTTGCGTACTGTTTACAGGTGCGGCAATTTGATTATGTCCATGCATTGGTAGGAAAACTTTATTATGACTTTTTTCATACTAGTGAAATGAATGAAACCTTGTTGCCGTACTGTAAAATGAGTGAAACCAATGTACCAGAACCAAATAAGTAGAGACATCCTTATGATTGAGAACGCCGCTCTCGAAACACAGATAGCATCCAAGCATTGGAAGGGATAATATGTTTACGATAGTTTTCTTTACACCCCTAAACGGTCTTCACGAGTTAGCTCGTCATAAACATGTGTTGATATTCTACGCCAATTCAGGATTATATGACGTCATCGTGTTGATGGATCACCGACCTGTGCCGCATCCTTACTTCCGCTTACTCCTAACATCCTCCCTACATCCTCCTTAGGTACTTTCATTCCATTCAGCTGCTTCTGATCGTTCCTATGTTTGCTACTTATTGATTTACTATTGGAGTACTCGTCAGCTACATGCACAACCCATTTTGAATCTGCTGGGGTTAGGTTAGGTGAGGTTAGCATTGATATGAAAATTATGGTTCTATTAGGTCTATATTTGTTATCGCTTGTTAGACAAGAATGCAAATTATGTATGGGTACAAAGGTCATTCAAGGTCCACGATTCAAGGCATCTTGTATTCTTGCTTTGACGCTGCTCATATTGTGTCCGTGATTAATTTGGTTTGAGTAGTATGTTTTGAGTGTAGTTTTACTTTGAGGGAAAGAATATTTCGGAAGCATTAATAACTTATCTTACTAACTTGATCTAACATACTGGCAGAACACTCTTGCACTCTCCTTGCTAACACCACTGTTTTTTCTAACTCTCATGCAAAAAGTGTTTCAACCTAAATACGAGAACTTTGTGCAAAAAATGTTAACGAAGGTCAGTACTTAATGTTAATATGATTTATTTTATTGTTATCTACAATTTAATGTGTTTAGTATTGTGTAAATCTTAGAATTAATAACCGACAATTACTCACACCTTTTATGTACAGCTCCAATCACAATTTTCAATGCTCATCGTAGCTTCTGTACTCAGGTTCTGCCATTAAAAAATATTTTTAATTTATCTGAACCTTATATTGTATAATATTTAAATTTACCTTCCGTGTTTATGTTCGGTTGCATTTTACATTTATTTAATAAAAATATAAATTTTTAAATTACCCTTTCCATGTTCCAACCAGGTGTTTTTCTTACTTAATTATTATGTTCCGTTGTTAGTCCCTCAATTTTGGACGTGATATGTTATACTCATTGAAATACTATAAATTGGTTATTGCGTTTTAAACTATTGATAAAAATAAACATTTTTAGTTCACATTGTTTTTAACAAAATTTTTAAATAAATAAACCCTGAACACATTAGGTTTCAAGTGTTTTCAGAGTTTCTAGAACTGTACAAAACATAGAAAACCTCCCATGCTGACTTTTACAATAAGGTGTCTTGTTTCTACCCCACCAACTTTAGTGTGGCGACCAAGTTTTCTAACTGGTAATATAAACATATGGCTTCAAACTGCTTCGTTTTACGTTGGGTCAATGTAAGAAAAGTCATATTGATAAAGTTTTTTAAAAATAATTTAAAACTTGTTTTCTGTAATAGATAAAATATGTAATGTATTTAATGAGAAGGTGTGAAAGTCTTTGTAAATATTCTAAGGGATAGTTGAATTGGGATTTTCTTAAGTTTAACCTATGTCAAGACTGATTTTGCTACTTCCCTTCTAAAGCACCACTTTGGATAAGGGAAAATCACTGTAATATTAGGTAAATATGGTTTATATCTTTTAGTAAGCCATAGACTAGGGGCCTATATTGTTACACCTCAACATGTCAATAAACCATAAAAACATTGACTCAGGAACTAAAATTATATGGTTAAAATACAATTTGTTTAGTATTTTTTACCTGCCATAAGGTAATGATAGAGTTTGAAAAGGGCTTGAATAAAAATCAGGTGAAATAAAACAAAGAGACCCTGTAAGCCAAATTTTTTTAGCATATCTAAAATTTTTCTTCCTTATAAGAATTTACCTTTTAGAAATTTCTTCAATTTTTCCATACTAATTATAGAAGACGTCAATGATTATAATAATAATAATAATAATATAATGATAATACAATGATAATATAATGATTATAATAATTATGGAAGACGTCAAATGAAGAATATATGTTTTAAGATTATCATATGTTTAACCCAAGAAATTCCGTTTTGTTATCTCAGTTTTTTACCATAAACGTGTCAACCGTTTACTCATAAAGTTCTGACACCCCTTCACACTTACAACTAACAGTTAATCACTAAGATTGAATCACAAAATGTGAAACATATTTTTGTTTGATTGTCAACGTGGCAACACATGTCACAACTGTAGCTCATTAAATTTACAGATCGTGATAAAGCGGTGTGTATTTACATTTGCGTAATGTTATGAAAACTCACGTTTCAATTATAACACTCGCCAGTCATTGGGAGGGGGGGGGGGTGAAGGGAGGGGGTTAGTTCGGGGGAGGCAATCAATCATTTTGGCTGATAAGCTCCAACGAATCATCTAACCCCCTCCTCGCTCAGCCATATAGCACTATGACGTTGAGGATAGCACACACGATTAGCTAAGAAAATGTGAACACGAGAGTGTAATAACAGCGTGAGATTTTACGTTTTCATAAATTTAGAAGTACCGGGTGTTCATAAAGAAACTGAATGGTATTAAAACAATTGGTGGAAAGATAAAGTTTTATATTGTTTCAACAAGTGACTTCTTAAGTTTTTCTTACATCTATTTACAAATTCAATACAGTTCTATATGTGCCCCGTGGGCTAACTGTGAATACTCTAGGCGACTTTTTATCAATTTTTAAATACTATATATTCACAACAGTTTAATTTTTGTAAACATTTCCATAGTAATGACGTCTCAAGAATTATGGTTCTCCCCTTTTGAGTTTTTAAATTCGGAACTGGAAAAGGATAAAAGAAAATATTGGACAAACCTCTACATAGCGAACCAAAGAGGTCACGTGTCGTTAACGAGATAGGAATTTGATCAGACCATCAAGCTTTGTTATTGTAGTACATTATAAGTCACTGCATAAGTCACCGTTATTAACTGCGTTGTGGTCAATCAGCTGAGCTTAGGTATTAACAAGTTAATGAGGGAAAAACTTGATTAAATTTCCTTGAAAACCAGTTTCCCTTTATGCATGTGGCTAAAAAGGTGTCCATACAGCAAAGCAAGACTCAGGGCAATACTTTATGGACTCCTGATATAGTATAAAACAAATAATAGTAGGATGACACCGATTCATTCAAGTGAAAAATTCCAGTATAAAAAAATATCAAGTTCAGGTCCTGAAATCACTAAATCTCTATTTTGAGACAGGAACCTCACATAGTTGGTATTTTAACCTGAATATGAATGAGAGATGAGTGTAGGATGATTGTGGCCCGATCTTGTAGTCTTGTTACTGACCATGGCCCACATTTTCCTTAGACAGGACTGTTAATTAATAGCCCAACAGCCAATGGTGTCTAGGGACCTACAGTTTAACGTGGGATCCGAACCACAATTTCAACCTCACATATACGAATTGGTCTAATTATGGGGATGGTATTTACGGATGAACTAGTATTCACTAGAGCGGACGTTAATCTCCATTAGGGAATATCACATCCACAAGCCATCGCTTATAACTATCCACAATTCGTGACCTCCAAGTAACTGGATTACAGAATGTTGCCACCGTCCCAATCTTCAGACTTTCAGATTTTCAGGACCTGAACTTGATATTAACCGAACAGTAATAACCCAGATCATGGTGAACCATAAACATTTGAACCTGGTAAAAACATAGAAAATGCGTAGTTCCTAAAAATAATGTTATTTCGACTTGCTCTTCAAAGCGCAAAATAGGGAAAGCTTAAAACTATTGAATGATCCGGCTGAATTAAGCAACAGTATTCTAGATGATTTTGGTTTCTACCATTTACTATATACCATGCTTCCTCTTTACCGCAGTCCTCAAGACCGGGGAGTCGTCAAGCATCCGGTATAAGGCAATGGGTGTGGGTAGGAAATACCGCGAGTCAAGAAGAATTAGGTTATGTTTTAGGGCCTAATATGACAATTGTGATCGTCATAAAACTTTGACGTGTTGTTATATGATTTATCTATCAAGTATTGTTTCATTTTTTTCTTTTTTTTAAGATTTAGTGTTAAATATAGATTTTAGCTTTAGAGGCAAGAGATTATAGAGTTTAATGCTTATACATTGTGTGGTTTTGCTTGTTTTTTGGAGACTATGTTGATTTTGGTTAAAATTTTGCATTCATCTAAGGGAATATTTGTGGCAATCCTGTCTTCTAGTTGAAGGGTTTTGTTTTATGAAAGAAACGGTTTCAAGGATGTATCAGGAGGCCAAGGATACGATG
Source organism: Neoaliturus tenellus (assembly GCA_030545055.2). Lineage (NCBI taxonomy): Eukaryota > Metazoa > Arthropoda > Insecta > Hemiptera > Cicadellidae > Neoaliturus > Neoaliturus tenellus. Next base: position 15,771,247 of record CM061533.1, on the reverse strand, counting down.
TCGTTACATTTGAAAAATGATCGACAGTGTTCTCTGTAGTCAAGTTCTTTAATAATTCTGATAGCATTTTTTGCAGAATGAAAGTTTTATAATTTTAGTTTATGAATGCGGATCATTAGGAGATGATTCCAAAGCGCAGGTGTAAAGAGAAGAAAGCATGACATGTCATAATTGATATATCTTTGTTGGTGATACATCTAATACGTCTTAATGCATAGAGGACTGACGAAAGCTTTCAATATTTTAAAGTAAATTTTCAACAACCCAATACGATTTATGATCGATATGTATCACTTATAAGCACAATATTTTGTTCAGGCGATCGCCAGTTTTAAAGTACTCTACCTCCCCCCCCCCTTTTCTCTATAATACTGTGTAAAGTCTTCACATACAAAACTTTTTCTAGCGTTTTCTTAAAAGGTAAAACATCAATACTGAATCCAATCAAATCTTTTTGCAATTATAAAGTTCACAACACATTTTTTTAAGAACTCTTCTCGTACATCATCATTTACCGTGTAGTGACATTTATTGATCATAAACTGTTCGGAAACATTCACCATACTGGGACAAACGTATGCAACTCTGTAATTCAACTCCCAGGTGGGAGAGCCGGAGAAGAAATACTGCACATAAATACAGTTGATATTGGTGTGCTCGGGGGAGTCGAGATAGGCTGGCGGCCGGATGAGAGATGTGTTGGGCCGGATCCAGCCACCTGATCCAACACGTAGCTCACGACGACATCCGGCCACTACCGGGTACAAATGTTACTGTTATACTGCACATAAATACAGTTGATTTTGGTGTGCTCCGGGCAGTCGAGATAGACTGGCGTCCGGATGAGAGATGTGTTGGGCCGGATCCAGCCACCTGATCCAACATACGTAGCTCACGACGGCATCCGGCCACTAAAGGGTACAAATGTTACTGTTATACTGCACATAAATACAGTTGATATTGGTGTGCTCCGGGGAGCCGAGATAGGCTGGCGGTCGGATGAGAGATGTGTTGGGCCGGATCCAGACACCTGATCCAACATACGTAGCTCACGACGGCATCCGGCCACTACCGGGTACAAATGTTACTGTTATACTGCACATAAATACAGTTGATATTGGTGTGCTCCGGGCAGTCGAGATAGGCCGGATGAGAGATGTGTTGGGCCGGATCCAGCCACCTGATCCAACATACGTAGCTCACGACGGCATCCGGCCACTACCGGGTACAAATGTTACTGTTATACTGCACATAAATACAGTTGATTTTGGTGTGCTCCGGGCAGTCGAGATAGGCTGGCGGCCGGATGAGAGATGTGTTGGGCCGGATCCAGCCACCTGATCCAACACGTAGCTCACGACGACATCCGGCCACTACCGGGTACAAATGTTACTGTTATACTGCACATAAATACAGTTGATATTGGTGTGCTCGGGGGAGTGGAGATAGGCTGGCGGTCGGATGAGAGATGTGTTGGGCCGGATCCAGCCACCTGATCCAACACGTAGCTCACGACGGCATCCGGCCACTACCGGGTACAAATGTTACTGTTATACTGCACATAAATACAGTTGATATTGGTGTGCTCCGGGCAGTCGAGATAGGCCGGATGAGAGATGTGTTGGGCCGGATCCAGCCACCTGATCCAACATACGTAGCTCACGACGGCATCCGGCCACTAAAGGGTACAAATGTTACTGTTATACTGCACATAAATACAGTTGATATTGGTGTGCTCCGGGCAGTCGAGATAGGCCGGATGAGAGATGTGTTGGGCCGGATCCAGCCACCTGATCCAACATACGTAGCTCACGACGGCATCCGGCCACTAAAGGGTACAAATGTTACTGTTATACTGCACATAAATACAGTTGATATTGGTGTGCTCCGGGGAGTCGAAATAGGCCGGATGAGAGATGTGTTGGGCCGGATCCAGCCACCTGATCCAACATACGTAGCTCACGACGGCATCCGGCCACTACCGGGTACAAATGTTACTGTTATACTGCACATAAATACAATTGATATTGGTGTGCTCCGGGGAGTCGAGATAGGCCGGATGAGAGATGTGTTGGGCCGGATCCAGCCACCTGATCCAACATACGTAGCTCACGACGGCATCCGGCCACTACCGGGTACAAATGTTACTGTTATACTGCACATGAATACAGTTGATATTGGTGTGCTCCGGGGAGTCGAGATAGGCCGGATGAGAGATGTGTTGGGCCGGATCCAGCCACCTGATCGAACATACGTAGCTCACGACAGCATCCGGCCACTACCGGGTACAAATGTTACTGTTATACCGCACATAAATACAGTTGATTTTGGTGTGCTCCGGGCAGTCGAGATAGGCCGGATGAGAGATGTGTTGGGCCGGATCCAGCCACCTGATCCAACATACGTAGCTTACGACGGCATCCGGCCACGACCGGGTACAAATGTTACTGTTATACTGCACATAAATACAGTTGATTTTGGTGTGCTCCGGGCAGTCGAGATAGGCCGGATGAGAGATGTGTTGGGCCGGATCCAGCCACCTGATCCAACATACGTAGCTCACGACGGCATCCGGCCACTAAAGGGTACAAATGTTACTGTTATACTGCATATAAATACAGTTGATATTGGTGTGCTCCAGGGAGTCGAGATGGGCCGGATGAGAGATGTGTTGGGCCGGATCCAGCAACCTGATCCAACATACGTAGCTCACGACGGCATCCGGCCACTACCGGGTACAAATGTTACTGTTATACTGCACATAAATACAGTTGATATTGGTGTGCTCCGGGCAGTCGAGATAGGCTGGCGGCCGGATGAGAGATGTGTTGGGCCGGATCCAGCCACCTGATCCAACATACGTAGCTCACGACGGCATCCGGCCACTACCGGGTACAAATGTTACTGTTATACTGCACATAAATACAGTTGATATTGGTGTGCTCTGGGGAGTCGAGATAGGCCTTATGAGAGATGTGTTGGGCCGGATCCAGCCACCTGATCTAACATACGTAGCTCACGACGGCATCCGGCCAAGACCGGGTACAAATGTTACTGTTATACTGCACATAAATACAGTTGATTTTGGTGTGCTCCGGGCAGTCGAGATAGGCCGGATGAGAGATGTGTCGGGCCGGATCCAGCCACCTGATCCAACATACGTAGCTCACGACGAAATCCGGTCACGACCGGGTACAAATGTTACTGTTATACCGCACATAAATACAGTTGATTTTGGTGTACTCCGGGCAGTCGAGATAGGCCGGATGAGAGATGTGTTGGGCCGGATCCAGCCACCTGATCCAACATACGTAGCTCACGACGGCATCCGGCCACTACCGGGTACAAATGTTACTGTTATACTGCACATAAATACAGTTGATATTGGTGTGCTCCGGGGAGTCGAGATAGGCCGGATGAGAGATGTGTTGGGCCGGATCCAGCCACCTGATCCAACATACGTAGCTCACGACGGCATCCGGCCACTACCGGGTACAAATGTTACTGTTATACTGCACAAAAATACAGTTGATATTGGTGTGCTCCGGGGAGTCGAGATAGGCCGGATGAGAGATGTGCTGGGCCGGATCCAGCCACCTGATCGAACATACGTAGCTCACGACGGCATCCGGCCACTACCGGGTACAAATGTTACTGTTATACCGCACATAAATACAGTTGATTTTGGTGTGCTCCGGGCAGTCGAGATAGGCCGGATGAGAGATGTGTTGGGCCGGATCCAGCCACCTGATCCAACATACGTAGCTTACGACGGCATCCGGCCACGACCGGGTACAAATGTTACTGTTATACTGCACATAAATACAGTTGATTTTGGTGTGCTCCGGGCAGTCGAGATAGGCCGGATGAGAGATGTGTTGGGCCGGATCCAGCCACCTGATCCAACATACGTAGCTCACGACGGCATCCGGCCACTAAAGGGTACAAATGTTACTGTTATACTGCATATAAATACAGTTGATATTGGTGTGCTCCAGGGAGTCGAGATGGGCCGGATGAGAGATGTGTTGGGCCGGATCCAGCCACCTGATCGAACATACGTAGCTCACGACGGCATCCGGCCACTACCGGGTACAAATGTTACTGTTATACTGCACATAAATACAGTTGATATTGGTGTGCTCCGGGCAGTCGAGATAGGCTGGCGGCCGGATGAGAGATGTGTTGGGCCGGATCCAGCCACCTGATCCAACATACGTAGCTCACGACGGCATCCGGCCACTACCGGGTACAAATGTTACTGTTATACTGCACATAAATACAGTTGATATTGGTGTGCTCCGGGGAGTCGAGATAGGCCGGATGAGAGATGTGTTGGGCCGGATCCAGCCACCTGATCTAACATACGTAGCTCACGACGGCATCCGGCCAAGACCGGGTACAAATGTTACTGTTATACTGCACATAAATACAGTTGATTTTGGTGTGCTCCGGGCAGTCGAGATAGGCCGGATGAGAGATGTGTCGGGCCGGATCCAGCCACCTGATCCAACATACGTAGCTCACGACGACATCCGGTCACGACCGGGTACAAATGTTACTGTTATACCGCACATAAATACAGTTGATTTTGGTGTGCTCCGGGCAGTCGAGATAGGCCGGATGAGAGATGTGTTGGGCCGGATCCAGCCACCTGATCCAACATACGTAGCTCACGACGGCATCCGGTCACGACCGGGTACAAATGTTACTGTTATACTGCACATAAATACAGTTGATTTTGGTGTGCTCCGGGCAGTCGAGATAGACTGGCGTCCGGATGAGAGATGTGTTGGGCCGGATCCAGCCACCTGATCCAACATACGTAGCTCACGACGACATCCGGTCACTACCGGGTACAAATGTTACTGTTATACTGCACATAAATACAGTTGATTTTGGTGTGCTCCGGGCAGTCGAGATAGGCCGGATGAGAGATGTGTTGGGCCGGATCCAGCCACCTGATCCAACATACGTAGCTCACGACGGCATCCGGCCACTACCGGGTACAAATGTTACTGTTATACTGCACATAAATACAGTTGATTTTGGTGTGCTCCGGGCAGTCGAGATAGGCCGGATGAGAGATGTGTTGGGCCGGATCCAGCCACCTGATCCAACATACGTAGCTCACGACGGCATCCGGCCACTAAAGGGTACAAATGTTACTGTTATACTGCACATAAATACAGTTGATTTTGGTGTGCTCCGGGCAGTCGAGATAGGCCGGATGAGAGATGTGTTGGGCCGGATCCAGCCACCTGATCCAACATACGTAGCTCACGACGGCATCCGGTCACGACCGGTACAAATGTTACTGTGTACACTGTTAGACGATTAACAATTCACTTTACAAATAATAAATTTGTTTGTTGCAGGTAAGAAATTTCATCCTTTCTTTGTACGAGCCACTGCTGGGTAAGAACATTTTAATAATTTATAGATTACCATACATCTTTAAAAGGTTAAATGATTAATAAGCCTCTGGTCTACCTAATGGGTGCAATTTCAAGATAGGAAGGTACCATTAAAGAAATGCTCGAGTATGGAAGCCACAGGATGATAGACAAACGTGTAATCAACAAGCAGTTTGCTATTTGAGTCAGTGGGAAATTCGCCTGAACCATTGTCTCCAATTATTTAATAAATTTGGTTTAAAAACTCTTCGTATCGCTTGAGTAATTAAGTTCGTTTTACGTTATGCATAAAGCGATTTTACAGTTACGATTAATTCTCTCAAACATACATGAAACAGTCCCGATATACGTCCACACTTCAAGATTTACATTAAGCATGAATTTCTTCATGAATACTCTACATTTTTCAGAAACAAACTTCATTTTCCCCATAAAATTATTTACTTCCCTTACATCCAACCTCAAAACACTAACAGATGTTAGAATTTTTTAGGAGAAGAATGAGATCCTTTATGGTTCTTGCTAGAGTAATGATAAGGAATAATATTTTGTTTTTAATGTGAATAGATTTAATATTTTAAGACGTTTAGAGTTCTAATTGTATTGTTCGTGTTATACATGTGACGTGCCTGTGTGAAAGGTCTCATAAGATTCTATTGGATTGCCCGCCGTGCGATTTTTAATCGTAGGCTATTTGAAAGGGGCCGTAGTGTTTAGTTGAATAGTTATATTAGGATCCTCATACCTAGAAATTTTGAAAATTTATCAAATATTACTAAGGAAAATCGAGTTACTTTTGCATCGTCAAATAGAGTAATATTTGTTAAATTTTTTAATATTTCGAGGTATGAGGGGCCTAATATAACTATGCAACTAACAATTACCAAATTTAAAGAAAATCGGTTGGAAAACAGCGTCCGAAACCGGGAAATAAAATACCATGTATTAGCATAAAAGCAATATATTGCCAACTGCACAAAAATGGGCTACTGGCCCAGGGGTGAAGATGACTCTTAACATACAGTTTTTCTTATGTCTTGTCTCGCAGAGTTCGGTATTCGGCGATGCCATCGGGACGATCTGACGGTAAACAGAGCGGCGGAGCAGTACAGGTGGCGGTCTCAGCCCTTGGGGAAAACAAAGCAGACTACGATCGATATAGTAGACGCGACGCGATCGCGCGAACACTCGTGCCTAACCTGACTGTGAACATACGTCCCTGAAAAATACACCGGAGGAGTTACATGTATAAGCTTTATTAAAATGAACCATTTAAATGATCGTAATTCTCGCTACCAGAAGTTAAAATGTGACGGTTTCAATAATAACATAAAATTTGGTGTGGGTTGATATTTTATTATATTCCGTCACTATTATCGATGATTAAATTTTGGACATCTCATTCTTTAAAACTCCTGTAAAATTTATGTAATATTAAAGAAATGGTCAAATATGGAAGCCACCATAGGTGTTCGATCTTTGAGTCTGTAGGACATTCGCCTAAACTACCGTCTCGTGTATCTCCTTAGTTTTGCCTTGTAATACCTTTAATACCTTTATTGAAATTGCTAATTAAATAGGTAGTTTAAGTCAAGTACGAATGAGAAATGAGTGTAGCATGATTGTGTCACGATCTTGTAGTCTTGTTACTGACTAAGGCCGACATGCTCCTTATACACTGACTGTTAATTAATAGCCCAACAGCCAATAGGGACCCACAGTTTAACGTGGGATCCGAACGACAATTTCGACCTCATATATATGAATTGAACTAAGTAGGATTATGGTCTTTATGGATGAATTAGTATTCACTAGTGCGGAAAAGGTACTAGTATGTATCACTACGCATCCAGTCTCGTGTTCTATTGTGTATTTGTTGGTCTATATGTAGGCCTACCTACGAAACATACATTATAAAGAAAATTAGCACTACTTATTTATTTTTGTGTTTATTTACACCAATGGAATTTCATTACGTTTTGACAGGGAATGGTCTAAACCCTGATCTTGTGACCGTTTAATGTCTACATGTTGTTGTGTAATACTATAAAATAATAGCAAAATGACCAATGAAAACTGGGACCAAAATTTACCAACTACATTCATAAGGATACAGCACAACACCTCCTAGAGCTAGGAGGTATTGTACAGCATCACAGAAAATATTAAAGCGAGTGGCTCATATATATAAAAAAATAAATAAAAATAGGACTATATCCATGTCACATAACCTGGCCTTAATCCTGCAAACGTTCACTACGGGTGATTTTGTACTTGAGGCGTTAAAGAGTAACCAAGAAACAGGATAAACAAGTAAAAAAGAAATAAACAATTTCTAAATTTGTTACATTTGTCTACAAGTTGGCTAAATAAAGTGTTTATTTCAAAATATGGCTTTGACTTCTTGGTTCTATTGCGTAGGACGGCAACTATTCATCGTGTTGAAAATTGTTCCTAGAAACCATTCATGATAACCCCTGCTGGTACTTGGGATTACATAATGAAAACCGCAAACATACTGAACTTACAAAAGACAAAAATACTTATCAAGATACAATTTAACTCTTGACATCTTACGGATTCGTGGATAGTTTTGCTCATTTATAACTTGGAGGTTACGTTAACTCATTCTTGAATAATATGAAAGAATAACCTGGGACGATAATATAGTTTCCCTTGAAATTGTAGCCATGTAGTTAATGCATTAATCAAGAAAAAAAATAAAGGAAACGAATAGTAGTAAACACCTCTTCGGTGAGCCCCTCCAGTAGACACTGGGCTGCCGGACGACAGGGGATGCCAGCCATGCATGATTAATCTTAATTGTTATTCTTTTATAAGTGTTCTTAATTGGGGATGGTTGGTGTGTTTTGTCTTGGTGTTAAGGATCATTGAGTAAAATGCTGGTGCGTAAAGGTGGTTCTTTACAATTCTTATCAACATTCGGAGGGTATGCTGGGCTACATCCTTAGCAATGCCTATGGGGATATTTAGTGATTTCATAGTCTCCAAGAAAAATTCCGGGATCGTTCCCCGTGCCCCCACCATCAGACCGATGACCTTTAGCTCTCTAAGACCGTACTGTTCTTTGAAATAGGGTACCGTGGGGTTGTAGATGGCTAGTTTTTCTTGATGGACTCTCGGGTTGATCCGCCTTGTCTTCGAACCGAACTGTTGGATCAATAATCACCCCCTTTCTGGTTATTTTGTCGAAGGCCAAAATATCAGCACGACGATAATAGTAAGGAAGCTGGGCATTTTTTAAATAAGTTATAAGACACTTAAAACATGGAAAAACATGTTATATTCGTTGAAAGGGGTTTTGTCAGCCCGATAATGGAAATTATAATATTCGGTATAGTAGCCTAATGTGTATGGCTTAAAATTAAGGTGAATCACAGTTTAAAATTATGGTTTAAAATTATGACAGAAATCTTGCATAAAACAGTTTGGCGTAATTTTTTCTTTTATAATGTAATAAATAAATTGAAAATATTAAAAAATAAAAACTTTATATATTATATTTTTTATGTTAAATTGTTTGATGTTATAATTTTTTTACAACAATAGGGCAATTTTCCATTCAACAAAGTGACGTAAAACAATCGTTTTACTCACATTAAATGAACAATGTATTTCATATTTTTTTGTTAAAAAAAACAATCTAAATGAATTAATATAACAGAGAAATTTAATTTCAATAATATTGTGCAATAAATATAGAAAAAAATTCTTAAACTCCCGAAATAAAATCAACTAGTATAGATTGAAATATTTGTAATAGACGCAAAATTCCGGTACAACAGAATATTTTGAACGTTAGGGAAGAGTAACTGTGACATACTTCGAAATAAATATAGACTATTCGTAAGTGGTCAAACAGAATACCTTTCAAAAAGGATTATTTATTAAAAAGGAGTAAATAACAAGATGTTGGTCGTTTGGTCAATCAGCAAAAATCGATTTCAATATCACTGTTTTTATTAAATACACTTTATATATACAAAAGATTCACTGTTTTTATGTAACAAAAGTGCTATAAAACAAGAGGTTTAAATAAGGTTTGCTTTTCTAAAACGTTTCTAAAATCGGGATTGCACGTCATGTGTACGAGTATGCGTTGGAACGCCTGCAGAAGACAATAGGCAATCATGATGCTGCGTTGAGTGTGCGTCAATCCATCTGAAGGCGCTCGAAAACATAATACCCTTCGCAGCAGACCTTCGTACTAAGCGAATTTCCATGAGAATACTATATGAGATTCTGTAAGTAGGTTTGATGGATTTGGGAATTTATAGGCAAATATAGGTTAATTAAACCTAGTAAAGTTACAAATACAAAAATTGTATCAAGATCTGGGAATTTTAATTTTCCCCATAAAAACACCATGGGCGAATGAGTATGTAGGTTTGCCACCATATAAGTGTTGTAGCAAATATAAATAAATTCTTATCTGGTGAAGGTACATAATAAATTTTAACAGGTTATAGCAATAAATATGCAGAGGTTTGTTGATTTCCCTTAAGAATAACATAGGAAACGTTTTTGGATTATTTCCGTTATACTGGCGAAGGTACGTTAAAAATACAAAACACCGAACTACACCGAACACTATTCTTGTTTTTCCTGCTCTTTTGAATGGTTTTGATTGAAATTGCTATCCAAACGTTTTGTTTAAAGATGCCGAAAACCCATTTTTGACTATTACGAAACCCTGTCCCCATGGTCCGATCACCCTGGTATTTTGACTTGCAATAAACCTCCATACGAAATTTCATCAAAATAGAAGGCTTTTTTCAAAAGTTGTCGGTACCACTGACACACAATACTGGCTGGGCAGCTAATTGGTTATAGTGCTTGCCTTTGAATCCAAAAGTTGCCGGTTTGATACTGAGAAAAGTTATTTTTTAATGTTCAATTCCGGACCCAGTAACCATTTGTTATGCTCTATTAATTAGTGATATATATTTACTTTGGCTAGTACAGTAATATTTGCTATAGGGTAATTCAGTAAAACTGGGTAGAATGTGTAAGGGAACGAAAAGTTTAGTATTGTAAGTTGCTCTTGGCCCTGTTAATCACGTGAGCATGTGATTATTATTATTTTCTTTTCCAATCGCGTAGAGCAAACTAATTATATAAGTTTTTTTTACAAGGGATTATATAACTTTATTAGAGTTAACCTCGAAGAAAAAAAATGTTGACGAAATTTCGTATGTATTCTGTATTTTGAGAGTGTTTTCTCAGAATTGATAGTGAGTTTTTGCAACATACGATAAATGCCACGGTAATGCTAAACAATATTTTAAAATTGTCAAATTTAAGAATAATACGTTATGCAGCATGGATAAACTGAGTAAATGATGTTTAATACTTGTCATTGATCACTTTTCAACCAGTTTTTGTAACTTCAAGCGGTAAAAATAGCTAAAACCATTATTTAAACAGCGTTTAGCGCTTACCGTATGTGCAAAAACTCTCTAGTAAAAATATGAGGCGTTTTGGCAAATAAGAGTGAACTAAAACGTCTACTCGACTCTCTTAGAAAACCCAGTAAATTAATAAATCTCCATTATAAATCAATATTTGATAAAGTTACAAAAACATACTCTGGGTCGAGTTCATATTGTAGATATCATGAAATAATTTGTTGTATATTTTGCTACTGTGTTTTGAAGTACTGCAATAATAAGTAATGATATAATTGTTAAGTACTGAAGCTGCTATTAAAATGTTGTACTAAAGACGGCTTACCCTCGGTCAAAAAGGAGTCCCTTTATACTTTTATGTTAGTTTTACTTAAGACCGAGGACCAAAATATACTCATCTATAACAATATCGCTGATTGCTTCAAATTGCTTCTGAATTGGATCTGAAATGCAATAAAGATGAAAAATTGAATAAGTTACCTTATTGTGTTCAATATTAGTTCCTGCTATCATAAACAAATCATACTTTTTGGATCAATATTGAATCAATATTAATGTTAGGAAAGGAGTTAAATTTACAACTACGAGTAATATTAAAAAAAGGTGTTTTAAGTAAAACATATTTTAAAACAAATCATTGTTTTAAAATATGCCCAATGTTTTGTTGGCAGTATATACTAGTTTTGTATTTGTATACGCATTTATAGTTTTGTGTTCTGTGTATATATTGTGTTCTGCGAAACAATAATTGGACATAACATATTTATTGCTCGCCAAAGAGAAACCATACACAAACCATAATTATGTTAATTACTAGACATTAATTATCAAGTAGTTGTCAGTCCACCTGGCGGTAACTGGAAGCAGTTTGTCTCGCACTGAAGTACAATATCCATAACTGGCCGAGAATAACTGAGCCATTGCATGTCAAAGAGCAGGTTATCCTTGATGTGGCTGCCACCGACGATGAATAAATACTTGACGTCTGCTGCTCACATGTCTCTAAAAACTCCTGAAACTATCTTCAAAGTTGTGGTTTAATTCATAAAATGGGAAAAGTTTTAATACATTTGTAAAATATATGGTCTGTTCTCCAATGAATAAAGGTATCGAAACTATGTCGCTAATGACATACAAATGTTTGTAAATTCGTGGTCGTTTTTAAAAGAGGGCCTCCACTATTCAGTGGCGGATTTAAGAAGGTTGGGGCCCTAGGCCAACTTTTCTGTTGGGCCCTCCTTCCCCCCCCCCCCTCCTCTTCACCGACTGAAGTATGAGTGTATCTAAAGTCATCAAATTAAGCTAAAATCGTCTTTAATTTTTTATCCTATGCTCTGGTACCAGTAAAGTGTAATTGTTTGTGTACACTCTGATCTCTGAGAACGAGCTCGTCTTGAAAAGATAATGGATTATCCAGCTGTTAAATGGGGGTGGGACATGGGGTCCATTATGCTTTATCATTGTCTATCTATAGTGAATGGATCTGCTATAACTGGAGTCACTACTCTCTTTTCATACGTTTGTGAAAAGCGTGCCGCTGTATTTTAGGGATGTTATGTCCGTTACGTTGGTCAAATTGCTGTTGGTGGGAGGCTAATATCAAAATAGTCAAGATGGCTATCCATACTCAATTTTACCAAACTGTAGTTGTGCAATGGGGTCCTTATTGATCTGAATTACTTTGTTAATATTACTATATTGGTATAAATGTGTTGCTTTCTGAATTTTGATACTTATGGTACACAAAATTTTTATACACAATTTTGATACACAAAATGGTAATGGTTTTATAAAATCTTTAAATTAAACTAACATTAGTTTTAATGTTACCCAGATTTTGCATTTTGACAGCGTCTCACCAATAGCAAACTGGCACCCAAAAAATATCAATTGGAAAGTGGTGCACTTTGTAGACACAGAGAGGTAACTTCAGTTAGTTATAATAAAAACCCAAAGGGGCCGCCACGTCGTCGCCCAGAGTTGCCACCAATATGAATGTGACTTAACTTACAGGTAGGCCTAGCTGATGATCACCCGAAATTGGCATGGAAAACGGCAGACGCCACAATGACTTCACCAAAGTCTCTCTGTTGTGTTGTAAATTTACGGGTTTTCAACTAAATTAGTCTGCTAAAAAATCAGGGCTCAAAGTTCATCTTTACCATGCAAGTACATCCTTCAAAATATATACTGTACTCTGTATATTGGGACTCCGTGCGGCCCCCCTGCAGCACGCAGCCCTAGGCCAGGGCCTAGTCGGCCTAGTGGTAAATCCGCCACTGCCACTATTAATATCGCCTAAAGATAAAATACAGTATCGAGTGGAGTGATAGTGGCCTATACAGTGGAGTGATAATCAATGACAATTCAGTAGATTGAGAGGGGTGTAAATATACAGAAAACATTTACAGTTTGCCCACAGAATTTCCCCCTCACCGATAACCTCCTATATTATCAAACGTTACGTTATCGCGCCTAAGCCGTTACCCAAAACAGTCGGTCGACCACTGCAGTGGTTGGGTTTTAGTTAGGTTAGGTTGAGTTAGCATTTAGAACAGTTGCATAACAGCGACATCATAATTTTAACGTAAATGAAAGACCAATGGCCAATGGCCAGGAAGTCCTGCAACAAAAAAGCAAATGTCACCTAGTACCAGGTAGAAGAGGTGAAGATAAGTTAAGATAAGGGTTGATAAGACAAAGTCCGAACACTGAATGTGATGTTCCGTGTGCGAAACCTGGTTGGTTTTCGTTCATATATGACTCCGTTCTATACTAGGAACTCATTTGTAAACAGTTAAGTCCTCCATAACAAATTTCGATACTGGAGGTTCTCTTCAAAAAAAGACCCAAAAAGTGAACACAGCAATATTTCTAAATCTAGCCATAACAATAATAACTATTTGAAGTCAAACGTAATGATGTTAAAAGAAAACCCCCTATCAGTTTAGCTAACTAACACTAAGCACGTTAATCACAGTATTGCAACTACGTCGGTGGGAGTTGTGTGTGTGTGTGTGTGGGTGGGGGGGGGGGTAGTGGTAATGGAGGTGGTGGGGAGGGGAGGGAACAAGAGTCACAATGTCGAGTCAGTTTGTGTCCACCTTTTACAGTCTTAATCACCCTCTTGTCGGTCTTTTAATTGTTTCAAGAGAGGCCTTCCCAACCTTGGCCGCAACCAACCAACATAAATCCAACCATGTTTTTCTGACTGCAAGTGATTTGACGGCGTAAATAAGTCCATTTGTGCCTTTTTAATTCATGAAATTCCTATTGCAATGCAATCTTTTAAGTGGTCGTATTTTTGGGGAAGTTGATATCCATGGATGTAATGTATTGAATTTAATTGATTAAATTTTTAAACATCTTCATTGATCTCTATTTTGTAGTGATCTTTACTTTAACTAAATTAAAGCAGTTCATTTTACTTAAGTGTAGGGTTAATTTCACTGACAATGACCTCATTTGAAAATAACTTATTTGTTTCATAAAACGCAATCTTTTAAGTGGTTGTATCGTTGGGGAATTTGAGATCCATGGATGCAACGTAGATATGTGATTTTTTAAGAGGTTGGCGGACCTCTTTTTGTCTTACTTAGCCCCGTCCACATAGACTATTGATCTGTGTGTGGATCGTATTAGACATGTAAGGGGGTGAGCCGCTGCAGTACAAGGTGAAAGGTACTGATAAAACTCACTGGCAGAACGCGTGTTCGAACCCATGAGACATCGCTGCCATGGTCCCAAAGTCCGGACCATCCTCTAAATACTACGCCACCGACCACCGACTCACACATATGCGCAATGTATTGAATTTATCATTAAATTTTGAAACATCTTCATCGATGTCTATTTTGTAGTTGGATTTTTACTTCTACTACAATAAATGCAGTTAATCCTACTTTCAAGTGTAGGGCTAATTTCAGTGACATTGAACTCATTTCAAAATAATTAGTCAATATCACAGAAAACAGTTTTATTCCTCGTTATTGAAATAAAATATTGCCTAAATGGAATATAAATTAGGATAAATTCTTATCATTAAAGTAATCTCTTAGCTAAAACAGTTTTACTATCATAAAACTCCATTCTGAGATTGAAACTCAAGTAGAAGGAAAAGAAAATTGTATATCAGTTGAAATCTGTTTGAAATTATTTTATTTGATACGTAGATGTTTGAAATATTGATTCGACAATACAAAAATAAGATAAAATGTTAATTGTGAATTATTAATAAAAGGTTTTACCTGAAAATACTGGTTCTCCAAATTAAAGCTAAGGTAGATAATAACCACAATTTGTGCTAAATGTTATATAAATAACTTTAGATTCTAAAACTAAGTCCATTTTAATAAGATAAATTTCAATTTAAATAAGCAATAAAAAATATAAAAAAATAAGTTTAGTAAATGCAAATGCCAATATTAATTAAAAATAAAAGTAATTTCCACAGTTTCTTTCTTGGATATTTTAGTTAGCGACTGGAGATGTTATTGAAAATAAGAGTGGATATCTTAGAGAGAGCCTTTGTCCGGCGAGGTATCGATCCCAGGACAACCCTTGTAGTACAGTCTCTCAAAGACCCTCCGGGCTTCTATATAACATACCTTGTAACCCACCGACTCGGGCCCCTATCGATAAAACCTTTGGCCCTACCCTCCAGTTATACAATACGAGGGAATATTTTAGGGTAACCTGCATAGGGATTAAATTTAATAATTAATACTCATAACTGGTTTATTTTATCACGTTATTATAATAGCGGTAATCGAAAGATGTTGTGAAAGTATGATGATAATTAAGTGTTATCGAATTCATACAAGGTATTGTAGATATGCTAAGAAGAAGGGAGAACATTATTGTCATGTCAGGTCAATAACTGCATGATTAATCAAAATAAAAAATGTAATATATGAAATTAAAACAAAATCTAAACAAAAAGTCAAATAGTGCCTAAATAATGATTAAATATAACTACTAATTCACCGTGCTATACAACTTCAAAAATGTTAATAATAAAAAATATATTATATACTGTACAACATATTTTTTATCTTGGTGTTTCATTAATTTTTGTCCCCATACCAGTCTCCTATTTTAAATAGTTTTAAATAGTAAATAGTTGTTTTTCGTGCTGTAGAAACAATACAGAGACTGCTTATAAAATCCGGTATCTGAAAACAAGGTTATTAAACAATATACAATATCAAACTTCTCACAGTAAGCTAAGAAATAAAAATTGGCATATAGTTTAGATTAAATTTTAGCTTTCCATAAAAGTTTAATTTGCCCAAACCTTCGAAACCCATGGAACCTAACCCTTAAGATGATCGTGAATTTGAATCAAATTTGGCAAATCCATACATCTTTCCCTTTAATTTGAAGGGTAAGTCTTTGAGGATCGATTTAGTAACCATGGATAACTTACTGTTAAAACCACGTATAATATAACAGTACCGGTTAACCGAGCCTTGCTCGTTAGTTTTAATGCACTTTTGCTATATTATCATGGTAATCAGGCTGTTAAGTTTACACCAACAAAAAAATCTCTTCAAAGCTAAAAACGATTTAAAAAAGAATGCTTAAAATTGATGTTCTTTTATTTTTGTTTGCCTTTTGTTGTTATTTAGTTGCCTTGAAAGAAACCCATAAGACCCATAAGACCAACCGAATGTTAAGACATTAAAATTTTAAACTTAATTTTAGACAAAATCAGATTTTTCCTAGTGTTGAGGCTGTTTCTAAGCTTTTTTTTGACAAAACAGTCTTAATTGCAAAGTTTATGCAAAATATACCCGCTAGATTTCGAGATAGTGGAAAATACTCGTACATCGCTTCAGAGTTCAGACAGCCCTCGTAATAGAAGAAAAATAATGTTATAGTATAGGATATGATCTTGGTGTACTTTAAATTTTATTTAAATGTAATATCATACTTATGTATATTTATTATTCTATTTACTTGTTTATGTTATTAGTATAATGCCACTCTACAACTTTTAGTTCTTTCCGGTGCCTTACTAGCCAAGTATTATAATCAGCTTAGGATTACCAAATCCATTGTATACTCATTTTAAAAATAAAAAAATTACATTAAACTTACAAAAATTACTACTTCAAACTTAAAAAAAATCTATAATCACAGTAGGGAGAAAACACATAAAAGCCTCCCTGTTCCATCGCGCTATTACGTGCTAATCTGACGTGTAAACACCGAAGTACAATGTTCAATGCGACTACGGCAAAGCTTTTTCAACAATCTTGTTCAACAATGTTTAAACATTGTCATGGTAACTTTTGATATCCAATAGGTCTAAACATTTTCAATGGAACAATATAAATTAACTAATAACTACTGAGGATTTCTGACAAATAAATTGCATTAATTCACAAAATGTAATGCGGTTAACATTTGAGGCTAACTGGCATTTAAAAATATAAAGAACTAAACAATATCCCACACATTTTTAACGTTTTATTATAGCAAATTTGAGCTCTTTTGGTTATAAATTAAAAACAAACATCTCCAACAGGCCATGATGATCGGTGTGTCCGGTCGAAATCAATTGCCATGTTCTATCTTTTCATATATTTACCTTCTGTATTCTTTGCAATATAAGAGTAAATATATTTTTGAGTGTATTAGACGTTTATTTTTAATTTACGATTGCAAACAACACATATTATGCTAATAAAAAAAGGATTGAAGTGTTAGAAAATATCAAGTGTTACCACTTCAAGTCCTCATTGCCTTTAGACAATTTAAAGTAAGTAAAATTTAATAGCTTCAATGGTAATATTCAACGAGGAAAAGAAAAGAGTTATATATTTAATTGCGTTTTCAACTCGTCCTAAATTATTAATTTTTGCTTTATTTGTAAGTCGTATTGGTAGTGAAATTCATGATTGTTTCACTATTAAATTAAAATAGCATATTTTTTAAAAATAAACGAGAGTGAGATATTCGTCTAGTAATCAATCATTCTGCTAATAGATAAATTTAATTGTTTTTACTAATCAGTCTGGTCAACGGAGCCTTCTGATTGGCCAGTCCGATGACAAGAAAACAGGTGATTTGGTCTGATGCCAGACAGCGAAGCAGCTGGTCCCCTAGTGTGGGGTTGGGGGAGGGTGGTCCTTTTGTATTGATTTTGCCTTTTTGAGGGCGGGCGTTAGCTCGGTGCCCCGTTGTACTACTTACTAATCTCTACCAAGTTTGGCCCCCATTAGGCCTCCTGCGGTTCATTTGTGGTGATTTGCTAAAGCTCGGATTTAAAGGGTGGTCTCGTTTACTGAACGTTTCGATCGTACAAAGCTGCTCTACAACGAATTTAATGCGAGCTTTGGCAACATTTTGATGTTATTTTTCAAATAAAAATTTTAATTAAATTACAGAGCTTCAACTTGATTATATGAGACGTTAAATATAGTTTCAAGGTCTTTAACTGTGTTTAAAAACTTTGAATCTTTTTCCACCCTCTAAACCGAAGTGTAAAGTGTCTTGTATATAATTGAACAAAAGAAATTACTTTCCTCAAAATAACATTTAAGATATTTCCTAGTGATAACTGTCTTTCATACATTAAGAAAATATAAGTTTTGTCGCTTAAAAAGTTTCGTTGTCATTTATTTTTAAGACTTGTAAAAATTCAGAAAAATTACATGTTTGACCTTTAAAATAGTTTTTGACTAGAATTTTAACAGTAATTACATAAATTTTCTTCTTTAATATATTTAACCTGTTAGTTAAATAATACAATATACATCGGTTCCATACTAACGATGACATGTTGTCGGGATTATCATATTCTGTCCGATGAATACGATTAAATAAGCCAATAACGCTTTCCGCTTATTTATATTTAATCGGATTAAAGCCAAAAATTATTTATGACACAAAAATGGACAGCGTTTGACTATTCATATTCACTATTTGACTATTCATATTCGCTTGACCAAATATTCATTAAATACAACAAACTTATAATTTTTAAAGGTCGTCGATTTTGGAAAACATCGATTCATCTGTGGAAGCCACCAATAAGCGATAGAAAATGCCTGCTAAAATCTCTTGAATAACATTTCCCCACCATCACCATCAATGAATTGCAAACATCGAATGAACTGATGAGGTGTAATTTGCACTTTTACGGGTGGTGGTATCTTCCGCATAAAAATGCTATTTGATTCGATTTAAATTTTGCAAATTTGGTAATTTATGAGCGAAAACGGCCTTGATGTAAATTGAAAACCAAGTGCCAGGTTTATGTGTAGCCACAGTCCTAAAGTTGGATTGTAATTTTTGTGTTTTTAGCGAATTTCCCATAGGGAATAAGCTATTACCGTAGGTCTCATGGTAAGACGTAAGCCCGGGACCATGTTACTTTTTCGTTTTTAGGTGCCCAGAGACCAAAAATAATAGCCATTAAAAATTATAAATATATATCTATATATATATATATATATATATATATATATATATGTATATATATTTATATATGTATGTGTCCCTAGGCACGCTCTCGTAAAAACGGTCCGATCGACACCAAATTTGGTAGAGATGTGTAATCCTACGTTTATTCGGATGAGTTCGTAAACCAGACATATCGACCTACCGGAAGGGGTAGTTTTGGGGGTTTTGTACCCCAAAATTGGGTTTTTTTGCATTTTTCATATGTAAATAAAAAAAAAAAATAATAAAAAAATAAATTTTTATTTTGACCATTGGATTTAGCTAAAAAAAAACACACAATTTAGTATTTTGAAGCTTTGCTCTATCTCCATTATTTACCGAGATATTACAAAGTCTAAAGACAGTACATTGCATTCTGGGGCTCCAATGTTAATCTTATGGAGAATAGGGATGTGTTAATATTTCACTTATTAACCGATATTTTTCGATGAAACTTGGTATTCAGCTTCATTTGCTTGAGATTCATCTATTTAGGGTAAAAAATCTTGGTTTTTGTACTTATCATGGCAGCAAACCTGCATACTCTTTTCCCGTGTTAATCATATGGAGAATAGGCAAACTCTTTTATTTATGGACATACTAGCAGTTACCCGGCGCGCGTTGCTGCGCTCAAATTAAGTTGTTTACATAAATAAAGCTATTTTAATACAACAAAAAAAGATAAGTTAAGTTTTAAGTTTTTTAATGTAACAAAAAAAGTCAATGGCATAGAAAGTAAGTATATTAATATTACTGTAAGGCCAAAGGATAAACAGGCATTTTGCAAATTTAAACCCAGAATAGTCAAAGTTTGCCTTGTATCTTATTGATCGTAATTGCAAATGCAAGAGCACCTATGTGCAAAGAGGCAAGTCCATGTCAAATTTCAACCCCGGAGGCCCTAAATTAATTTTTAAGTCCAGTGGAGCACAGCCCTACTAAAAAATATATTTACAAAACCATTCTTGGTGAGTACCTATGAGCAAAGAGGCATGTCCAAGTAAAATTTCAACCATGGTGGCCCTAAAGTAATTTATAGTCCAGTGGGGCAGAGCCCTAAAGAGCTTAAAAATTATATTTGCAAAACCGTTTCCTAGTAAGTAGCTATGAACAAAAAGAATCGTACATCTAATTTCAACCCCGGTGGCCCTAAAGTGATTTTAAAGTCCAGTGGGGCGGAGCTCTAAAGATCTTAAAAAACTATTTTTTCAAAACTGTTTCTTAGTAAGCACCTAAGAGTAAAGAGAATCGTCTGTCAAATTTCAACCCCGGGGGCCCTAAGCTAACTTCGAAGCCCAGTGGGGCGGAGCCCTAAAGAACTTCAAAAACTATATTTGCAAAACCGTTTCTTGGTGAATACCTATTAGCAAACAGGCACGTCCATGTTAAATTTCAACCCTGGTGGCCCTGAAGTAATTTTGAAGTCCAATGGGGCAGAGCCCTAAAAAGCTTCAAAAACTATATTGCAAAATTGTTGAGCTAAGAGAATCGTCCATGTCAAATTTCAGCACCGGAGGTCCTAAAGTAATTTCAATGTCCAGTGAGGCGGAGCCCTAAAGTGCTTAAAAAACTATATTTGCAAAATCGTTTCTTAGTGAGTACCTATGGGTAAAGAGCATCGTTCATCAAATTTCAACCAAGGTGTAATTTTGAAGTCCAGTGTGGTGGAGCCCTAAAGAGCTTAAAAAACTATATTTGCAAAACCGTTTCCTATAGTGAGTACCTATGAGTAAAGAGAATCGTCCATGTCAAATTTCAACTCCGGAGGTCCTAAAGTAATTTCAAAGTCCAGTGAGGCGGAGCCCTAAAGGGCTTAAAAAACTATAATTTGCTAAATCGTTTCTTAGTGAGTACCTATGGGTAAAAAACCCTTGTGGTCCTGCAGCAATTTTGAAGTCCAATGGGGCAGAGCCCTAAAAAGCTTCAAAAACTATATTTGCAAAATTGTTTCTTAGTGAGTACCTTTGGGTAAAGAGTATCGTCCATCAAATTTCAACCCCGGTGGCCCTAAAGTAATTTTAAAGTCCAGTGGGGTGGAGCCCTAAAGAGCTTAAAAAACTATATTTGCGAAACCGTTTCCTTGTGAGTACCTATGAGCAAAGAGAATCGTCCATGTCAAATTTCAGCTCCGGAGGTCCTAAAGTAATTTTGAAGTCCAGTGGGGTGGAGCCCTAAAGAGCTTAAAAAACTATATTTGCAAAACCGTTTCCTAGTGAGTACCTATGAGCAAAGAGAATCGTCCATCAAATTTCAACCCCGGTGGCCCTAATTTTGATGTCTAGTGGAGTGGAGCCCTAAAGAGCTTAAAAAACTACATTTGCAAAACCTATGGACCTATGGTGCACCTGTGGACTAATAGAATCGTCCGTGTCAAATTTCACCACCTGTAGGCTTTTAGTGTAATTGTGAGCTTCCGTAGGGCGGAGCCATAAAGACAACCCAAACATCAACATTATACCTCACACCTGGTTACTTCTATGATTATAAGCATCTGCTTGAATGAAACTTTCAAATTTTTTAATTACAGCAGTTCATTTTGTAAACAATAAATTTCTAAAACCTGACACTGCACCATTGTATGCCCTCTGGGTCAGAGCCCTTTGGACAGATTTGCACTAAACTTCACACAAACCATCCTTGAATAATGCTTAATAATGCCTGAAAGTTTCGTTGCAATCTGTTGAGCGGTTTCGGAGTCTATAGGCAACATACATATATATTTATATACAAATATATATACATACTTCCTCTTTTATAGATATAGATATTGATGAAACTTACTATATGGCTTTATATGGTCGAAATAAATTTTTTCTATGCTAATAACCTAATTTTAGTGTCCCCCATGGCAGCATACCTGCATACTCTTTCCCTATATTTATCTTAAAAAGGAGAATAGACATTTATTTCCCTATTTATGAGCATGTGATGAAATTTTGTTTACAAGTTTAGCTGGTCAAAATTAATATTACTAATTTGGAAATTCGCTGAGTACGCAGGTACGCTGCGACGGGGGGTATTAATAGAGTATTATATTTAATTACCAGGTTCTAGGGTGACCCTTTTCCTAAAGTCATGTTGTACGACCGTGTGAACGAAAATCGAGAATAAAATTTAGGCTGTGTTATCAATTACAATTTTGTCGCGAGGATTAATTAACTTAAACAACTACATCATAAAACATGTTTACATGTTCATGTTCACCACATGTTTGCATTTAAGAGATTGTCCCAAGATGAAGATAGTAAGGATAATCAGATTGTCCATGGCTCTAATTTTTTCCTACATTGCAAAACAAAGAGCTGGTGATTCTATAAAATGCTTTTAACGAATTTTTTATTCATATATATTATTTAATTTTCCCAAAATAGTCGTTTTTACAGCAGTATGACAAAAGGTGTTAATTTATAAAATCCCATTACAATAAAAATTAATAAATGTAATATAAATATAATACTCGAATTCAAGAACATTTTGGCATGATGATTAAAAATTTACAATATATGAGCATTCAAGTAATGGCTAGGACGAGAATTATTGAAAGAAAAGGACTTGGGACAAAGTAATTGGGGCATCGCGTGATAAAAATAATACGGTCGGTGATGGCAATGTAGCAGTGACGGATTTGATGTACATTGCGATTTGGAGTAACCTTCACATGTTTTCCTTTTACTGGGAATTTGGGTTTTGTGCAATAACCGGATATCCTTGTCAATCTGACATAGTCTCGATTATGATAACACAATACGTAGTAAGTGGAAGCCATTGTATGCAAGTGAAAATATTGTTCACCATAAAAATATTAATTTAGTTAACTGTAGGTAGGTATTTTGGTTCCCAATACAGCATCTCTTGTAAATTCCCCACCCTTAGAATTTGCCCAAAAAACAATCAATATAACATTTGATTTCTCAACTCTAGTAAATTAATTTTGTTTAAGCGTACGTTTTTGGTATTACATGTAATCAAATCCGTTTGAATCCGTTTGAATTCCCCAAAAAATGACACCATAGCTCATCAAGCTGAGGGCATAACCATAGTCGACTATGAGGCGTGTGTCTATGTCTGTAACTAGTGAGAGTCGCCCCAGGACAAAACAGACAGATTTAAGTTGTAAGCAAAATTTGTCAACATATGAGTCAACATACTGTTTCATAGATAGAAATCAGATCTATACTAATTTAATACGCTAAGGGGTTTTTGTGTAGAGAACTCCTCCTACAATTTCCAACCGATCTTTAAGTTTTTGGTGTCGTTAGATTGGGCTTGGAGCTGTAGTTGTTTCCACCAAGAACTGACGAGGATCGGACTGAAAATAAAGGCGCTATCCACCATTGAAATCTCCAAAGTTCCCATTAAAATAACATTGGGATTGAATTTTAAATATATGTTAACTTTCAGCTGTAAATACGTGTAGTTTTTGTGCTAACAGATATTCACAATATTGGATTGATCGGATGTAATTGGTTTAGAAATAAAGGGGACATATGGGGCACGAAGGAGAATTGGGGGACATAGAGAGCATGGGGCATAGAGAAATAACGGCGAACATGTGAGCACAGGAGGAGGGGGGTAACGGAGGCATAGGGCTTACAGGAGCATGGGGCGTTTTCGAGCCACGATTCATAGTGGTACAGGAAGTACGGCTCACGAGAGGAGAGCATGGGGGAGACCTGGGGGGGCGTAGGGTGCACGGGTGAGGAATGGGGGACATAGAGAGCACGGGGGCATCGAGGAAGAACGGTTGACATGTGAGCACAGGAGTGTGGGGTTCACAGAGGCATAGGGTATGGGGGCATGGGGAGGTACTCGGGCTGCAAGGCATAGGGGTACAGGAGGCACGGGTTACGAGAGGGGGGCATGGAGGAGGCTTGAGGGGACATAGGGGGCACGGGGAACGGGGATATGGGAGGCACGGGGAGGAATGGGGGGCATGGAGGCACGAGGAAATGGGAGACACGATGGTATAGACATGTGTGTACAAGGCGCACTGGAGAAGTCGGTGGCACAGGGGTAGCTGGTTATTGGGGGTACGGGGGAGGAATGTAGGACATATTGAGCACTGGGGCTTTAAGGAAGAATGGAGGGGCTACATGAGGGAACGGGGGTAGGGGGCATGGGGGTACTCAGGCCACGGGAAAATAGGGGGTACAGGAAGTACGGGTCACGAGAGGGGAACGGGGGGAACGGAGGAGGCTTTAGGGAACAAAGGAACGTTGGGAGATGGGAGCACCTAGATATGGGAGACACTGGGGCATTGGTATAGAGCACAATTGGCACTAGAGACGTCGGTGGCACGGTGGTTAGTTGGGCATGGAATGCACGGGGGAGGAATGGGGAACATAGAGGGCACCGGGGCCTCGAAGAAGAACGGCGAGCATGTGGGCTTGGGAGAATGGGGGGCACAGAGGCATTGGGAGGCACAGAGGCATGGGGAGCACAGGGGTTTGGGGGCATGGGGGGGTACTCGGGCCACGGGGGAATATGGGGTATAGGAAGGATGGATCACAAAAGGGGATGGGTGGCATGGCGAGTGTAGGGGAAAGGAAGGCACAGTGGTCCTAGATGAAGTAGTGTACAGTATTAATGGTATAGTAACATTATGTCATGTAGTATTGAACTATTGCATTTACTTGAGTTACGAAGTCATTATGTGTACATGTTTATGGTCAAAACTAATTTTATTGCGTCCTGCAGTCTAATAGTGAAAAAATTTATTTTTACCACAAAATAGACTACCTACTGTATTTAAATTTGGGGGACATTATTGGTGAATTACTGATTTGATACGACCAAAAAAGATTTCTCAAGATTAAGTAATATTTATAAGAAAATCCAACCGTGTAAATTCACACTACAGCTCTGAGAAGAAATATAATAATTGTGCAACTAGGTGATGAATTGAACCTTAATTTTGGAGACAACATCATCAATTTAAATTTTAGGGGCCTTTGCCCCTACAAGCCCCTAGTTTGTCTTTATTTGCTTTAGATTCCTTGCTTCTATTCAGTTTTTAACATATGTGTTTGTTTGTTTAACTATCAACAGCTGTTTTATTTAGCAATTCAAAATAAATTGTTCCCCATGTTAATCTTATTGACAAAAAATGAACTTTGAGGGCTTCCCGTGAGCTTCAGAATTAAAATATCAAAAATTTAAAACCTTATTGCAAAACCACGAACTCAGACCATTCTTCTGACACCTCAAACTTTAAAATTGGTCCAGAAATAAGGGAGGAGTAGTGTTAACAAAAAAGGGGCATCACGTATTATATATATAGAATAGAAGATTTGTATACGCATTTATAGTTTTATGTTCTGTGTATATATTGTGTTCTGCGAAACAATAATTGGACATAACATATTTATTGTTAGCTAAAGAGAAACCATACACAAACCATAATTATGTTAATTACTAGACATTAATTATCAAGTAGTTGTCAGTCCATCTGGCGGTAACTGGAAGCAGTTTGTCTCGCACTGAAGTACAATATCCATAACTGGCCGAGAATAACTGAGCCATTGCATGTCAAAGAGCAGGTTATCCTTGATGTGGCTGCCGCCCACAATGAATAAATACTTGACGTCTGCTGCTCACATGTCTCTAAAAACTCCTGAAACTATTTTCAAAGTTGGGGTTTAATTCATAAAATGGCAAAAGTATTAATACATTTGTAAAATATATGGACTGATCTCCAATGAATAAATGTATCGAAACTATTAGGTTTTTTCAAGTTTAAAGATTTTACTAGATGTAATGCAAATAATTTACGTAAACCATTTACTAAAACAGTAAACAATAAATGTATTCTAATTAGGAAGGAGTTTTTAATATTTATGTTTTTGATCATAAAATTTTTGAAACTAAAATAATGATAAAATTGAGGTATGAAGTTTCACAAAGTTCAGATAAAATAATAACTAATTCTAGTCGAAGTATATTTATTCATTGATGCATATTTCTGTCCAATCTTGTCAATCAGAATTATATTCCAAATGTTATCTTATAGTCATCTTTCATTTCAAACTCACAGGTTTGTACCTTATATAGAACTATAGGTTAAAGGTTGCATTGTAATTTCTTTTCTCATTAAATTTCAATCGAAGTCAAGCACTAGTCAAGCACATATTGCTTTGTTTATGTAATTTTCAAACAACACCCAATAGTTATATACCGTATCTTATTATTGATATATATCGTAATATATATATATAAGTATATATATATATATATATAAATTAATATATATATATAAATTAATATATATATATATATATATCGTAGTGGGCTTTTACATATTTAAACAGCATTCTCAATTATTTATAAATAGTATTATTTGATTTTATTTAAATATTAGACAGACACTAATTAAATACAAATATTCTAAATTCTTGGTCGTTTTTAGAAGAGGGCCTAAACTGTTAATATCGCCTAAAGATAAAATACAGTAGATTATAATCAATGACAATTCAGTAGATTGAGAGGGGTGTAAATATACAAAAAACATATACAGTTTGCCCACAGAATTTCCCCCTCACCGATAACCTCCCATATCATCAAACGTTACGTTATCGCGCCTAAGCCGTTACCCAAAACAGTCGGTCGACCACTGCAGTGGTTGGGTTTTAGTTAGGTTAGGTTGAGTAAGAATTTAGAACAGTTGCATAACAGCGACATCATAATGTTAACGTAAATGAAAGACCAATGGCCAAGTCCTGCAACAAAAAAGCAAATGTCACCTACTACCAGGTAGAAGAGGTGAAGATAAGTTAAGATAAGGGTTGATAAGACAAAGCCCGAACACTGAATGTGATGTCCAGTGTGCAAAACCTGGTTGTTTTTCGTTCATATATGACTCCCTTCTATACTAGGAACTCATTTGTAAACAGTTAAGTCCTCCATGACAAATTTCGATACTGGAGGTTCTCTTCAAAAAAAGACCCAAAAAGTGAACACAGCAATGTTTCTAAATCTAGCCATAACAATAATAACTATTTGAAGTCAACTGTAATGTTGTAAAAAGAAAACCCCCTATCAGTTTAGCTAACTAACACTAAACACGTTAATCACAGTATTGCCACTACGTCGGTGGGAGGGGGAGTCGGGGGGGGGGGGGGTAGTGGTAATGGAGGTGGTGGAGGGGGGGGCAAAAGAGTCACAATGTCGAGTCAGTTTGTGTCCGCCTTTTACAGTCTTAATCACCCTCTTGTCGGTCTTTTAATTGCTTCAAGAGAGGCCTTCCCAACCTTGACCGCAACCAACCAACATAAATCCAACCATGTTTTTCTGACTGCAAGTGATTTGACGGCGTAAATAAGTCCATTTGTGCCTTTTTAATCCATAAAATTCCTATTGCAATGCAATATTTTAAGTGGTCATATTTTTGGGGAAGTTGATATCCATGGATGTAATGTATTGAATTTAATTGATTAAATTTTGAAGCATCTTCATTGATTTCTATTTTGTAGTTTGGTCTTTACTTTACCTAATTAAATGCAGTTCTTCTTACTTAAGTTACCTCTTTTTGTCTTACTTAGCCCCGTCCACATTGGCTATTGATCTGTGTGTGGATCGTATTAGACAAGTAAGGGGGTGAGCCGCTGCAGTACAAGGTGAAAGGTACTGATAAAAGTCACTGGCAGAACGCGTGTTCGAACCCACGACATCGCTGCCATGGTCCCGAAGTCCGGACCATCCTCTAAACACTACGCCACCGACCACCGACTCACCCATATGCGCAATGTATTGAATTTAATTTATTAAATTTTGAAACATCTTCATCGATGTTTATTTTGTAGTTGGATTTTTACTTCTACTACAATAAATGCAGTTAATCCTACTTTCAAGTCTAGGGCTAATTTCAGTGACATTCTACTCATTTCAAAATAATTAGTCAATAACACAGAAAACAGTTTTATTCCTCGTTATTGAAATAAAATATTGCCTAACTGGAATATAAATTAAGATAAATAATTCTTATCATTAAACTAATCTATTAGCTAAAACAGTTTTACTATCATAAAAGTCCATTCTGAGATTGAAACTCAAGTAGAAGGAAAAGAAAATTGTATATCAGTTGAAATCTGTTTGAAATTATTTTATTTGATACGTAGATGTTTGAAATATTGATTCGACAATACAAAAATAAGATAAAATGTTAATTGTGAATTATTAATAAAAGGTTTTACCTGAAAATACTTTTCCTCCAAATTAAATCTAATGAAGATGATAACAATTTGCGCTAAATATCATATAACTAATTTTAGATTCTAAAATTAAATCCATTTGAATAAGAAAAAAATAATTAGTTAGCTAAAAATATTTCAATTAAAATAAGCAACAAAAAGTAAAAATTTTAGTTTGATGAATGCAAATGCCGATGTTAATTAAAAATAAAGTAATTTCCACAGTTTCTTTCTTGGATATTTTAGTTAGCGACTGGAGATGTTATTGAAAATAAGAGTGGATATCTTGGAGAGGGCCTTTGTCCGGCGAGGTATCGATCCCAGGACAACCCTTGTAGTACAGTCTCTCAAAGACCCTCCGGGCTTCTATATAACATACCTTGTAACCCACCGACTCGGGCCCCTATCGATAAAACCTTTGGCCCTACCCCTCAGTTATACAATACGAGGGAACATTTTAGAGTAACCTGCATGAGGATTAAATTAATAAATTAATACTCATAACTGGTTTATTTTTATCACGTTATCATAATAGCGGCAATCGAAAGATATTGTGAAAGTATGATGATAATTAAGTGTTATCGAATTCATACAAGGTATTGTAGATATGCTAAGAAGAAGGGAGAACATACGTGTCATGTCAGGTCAATCACTGCATGAATAATCAAAATAAAACAAATCTAATATATGAAATTAAAACAAAATCAAAACAAAAAGTCAAATAATGCCTAAATAATGATTAAATATAACTACTAATTCACCGTGCTTTACAACTGCAAAAATGTTAATAATAAAAAATATATTATATATAACATATTTTTATCTTGGTGTTTCATTAATTTTTGTCCCCATACCAGTCTCCTATTTTAAATAGTTTTAAATAGTAAATAGTTGTTTTTCGTGCTGTAGAAACAATACAGAGACTGCTTATAAAATCCGGTATCTGAAAACAAGGTTATTAAACAATATACAATATCAAACTTCTCACAGTAAGCTAAGAAATAAAAATTGGCATATAGTTTAGATTAAATTTTAGCTTTCCATAAAAATTTAATCTGCCCAAACCTTCGAAACCCATGGGACCTAACCCTTGAGATGATTGTGAATTTGAATCAAATTTGGCAAATCCATACATCTTTCCCTTTAATTTGAAGGGTAAGTCTTTGAAGATCGATTTAGTAACCATGGATAATTTACTGTTAAAACCACGTATAATTTAACAGTACCGGTTAACCGAGCCTTGCTCGTTAGTTTTAATGCACTTTTGTTATATTATCATGGTAATCAGGCTGTTAAGTTTACACCAACAAAAAAAATCTCTTCAAAGCTAAAAACGATTTAAAAAAGAATGCTTAAAATTGATATTCTTTTATTTTTGTTTGCCTTTTGTTGTTATTTAGTTGCCTTGAAAGAAACCCATAAGACCCATGAGACCAACCAAATGTTAAGACATTAAAAATTTAAACTTAATTTTAGACAAAATCAGATTTTTCCTATTGTTGAGGCTGTTTCTAAGCTTTTTTTTGACAAAAAAGTCTTAATTGCAAAGTCTAAGCAAAATATACCCGCTAGATTTTGAGATAGTGGAAAATACTCGTACATCGCTTCAGAGTTCAGACAGCCCTCGTAATAGAAGAAAAATAATGTTATAGTATAGGATATGATCTTGGTGTACTTTAAATTTTATTTAAATGTAATATCATACTTATGTATATTTATTATTCTATTTACTTGTTTATGTTACTAGTATAATGTCAAATCTACAACTTTTAGTTCTTTCCGGTGCCTTACTAGCCAAGTATTATAATCAGCTTAGGATTACCAAATCCATTGTATACTCATTTTAAAAATAAAAAAATTAAATTAAACTTACAAAAATTACTACTTCAAACCTAAAAAAAATCTATAATCACAGTAGGGAGAAAACACATAAAAGCCTCCCTGTTCTATCGCACTAGTACTTGCTAATCTGACGTGTAAACACCGAAGTACAATGTACAATGCGACTACGGCAAAGCTTTTTCAACAATCTTGTTCAACAATGTTTAAACATTATCATGGTAACTTTTGATATTCAATAGGTCTAAACATTTTCAAGGGAACAATATAAATTAACTAATAACTACTGAGGATTTCTGACAAATTAATTGTATTAATTCACAAAATTTAATGCTGTTAGCATTTGAGGCTAACTGGCATTTAAAAATATAAAGAACTAAAAAATATCCCACACATTTTTAACGTTTTAATATAGCAAATTCGAGCTCTTTTGGTTATAAATTAAAAACAAACGTCTCCAACAGGCCATGATGATCGGTGTGTCCGGCCGAAATCAATTGCCATGTTCCATCTTTTCATATATTTACCTTCTGTATTCTTTGCAATATAAGAGTAAATATATTTTTGAGTGTATTAAACGTTTGTTTTTAATTTACGATTGCAAACAATACATATTATGCTAATAAAAAAAGGATTGAAGTGTTATAGAAAATAACAAGTGTTACCGCTTCAAGTCCTCATTGCCTTTAGACAATTTAAAGTAAGTAAAATTTAATAGCTTCATTGGTAATATTCAACGAGGAAAACAAAAGAGTTATATATTTAATTGCGTTTTCAACTCTTTCTAAATAATTAATTCTAGCTTTTAATATTTTAAAGACGAATTTGTAGTGAAATTCATAATTGTTTCACTATTAAATTCCAATAGTAGAATTTTGAAAAATAAACGAGAGTGAGATAGATATTCGTCTAATAATTAATCATTCTGCTAATAAATAAATTTAATTGTTTTTACTAATCAGTCTGGTCAACGGAGCCTTCTGATTGGCCAGTCCGATGACAAGAAAACAGGTGATTTGGTCTGATGCCAGACAGCGAAGCAGCTGGTCCCCTAGTGTGGGGTTGGGGGAGGGAGGTCCTTTTGTATTGATTTTGCCTTTTTGAGGGCGGGCGTTAGCTCGGTGCCCCGTTGTACTACTTACTAATCTCTACCAAGTTTGGCCCCCATTAGGCCTCCTGCGGTTCATTTGTGGTGATTTGCTAAAGCTCGGATTTAAAGGGTGGTCTCGTTTACTGAACGTTTCGATCGTACAAAGCTGCTCTACAACGAATTTAATGCGAGCTTTGGCAACATTTTGATGTTATTTTTCAAATAAAAATTTTAATTAAATTACAGAGCTTCAACTTGATTATATGAGACGTTAAATATAGTTTCAAGGTCTTTAACTGTGTTTAAAAACTTTGAATCTTTTTCCACCCTCTAAACCGAAGTGTAAAGTGTCTTGTATATAATTGAACAAAAGAAATTACTTTCCTCAAAATAACATTTAAGATATTTCCTAGTAATAACTGTCTTACATAAATTAAGGATATATATATATATATATATATATATATATATATATATTATTAAAAAGTTTCGTTACAATTTATTGTTATGACTTGTAAAAATTCAGAAAAATTACATGTTTGACCTTTAAAATAGTTTTTGACTAGAATTTTAACAGTAATTACATAAATTTTCTTCTTTAATATATTTAACCTGTTAGTTAAATAATACAATATACATCGGTTCCATACTAACGATGACATGTCGGGATTATCATATTCTGTCCGATGAATACGATTAAATAAGCAAATAATGCTTTCCGCTTATTTATATTTAATCGGATAAAAGCCAAAAATTATTTATGACACAAAAATGGACAGCGTTTGACTATTCATATTCACTATTTGACTATTCATATTCGCTTGACCAAATATTCATTAAATACAACAAACTTATGATTTTTAAAGTTCGTCGATTTTGGAAAACATCGATTCATCTGTGGAAGCCACCAATAAGCGATAGAAAATGCCTGCTATAATCTCTTGAATAACATTTCCCCACCATCACCATCAATGAATTGCAAACATCGAATGAACTGATGAGGTGTAATTTGCACTTTTACGGGTGGTGGTACCTTCCGCATAAAAATGCTATTTGATTCCATTAAAAATATTGCAAATTTGGTAATTTATGAGCGAAACCGGCCTTGATGTAACTTAAAAACTAAGTGCTATGTTTATGTGTAGAAACAGACGTAAAGTTAGATTGTAATTTTTGTGTTTTTTAATAGAGTATTATATTTAATTACCAGGTTCTAGGGTGACCCTTTCCCCAAAGTCATGTTGTACGACGGAGTCAACGAATATCGAGAATAAATAGACTGTGTTATGAATTACAATAATGTCGTGAGGTTCAATTAATTTAAACAACTACATCATAGAGCATGATTACATGTTTATGTTCACCACATGTTTGCATTTAAGAAAATTCACCACAGATTGTCCATTACTGAAATTTTTCCTATATTGTAAAACAAAGAGCTGGTGATATTCTTGTAAAGAATTGTTTATTTAATATATATTTAATTTTGCCCAAAATAGTAGTTTTTACAGCAGTATGACAAAAGGTGTTAATTTATAAAATCCCATTACAATAAAAATTGATAAATGTAATATAAATATAATACTCGTATTTAAGAACATTTTGGCATGATGATTAAAAACTTACAATATATGAGCATTCAAGTATTGGCTAGGACGAGAATTATTGAAAGAAAAGGACTTGGGACAAAGTAATTGGGGTATCGCGTGATAAAAATAATACGGTCGGTGATGGCAATGTAGCAGAGACGGATTTGATGTACATTGCGATTTGGAGTAACCTTCACATGTTTTCCTTTTACTGGGATTTGGGTTTTGTACAATTACAGGATATCTTTGTCAATCTGACATAGTCTCGATTATGATAACACAATACGTAGTAAGTGGAAGCCATTGTCTGCAAGTGAAAATATTGTTCACCATAAAAATATTAATTTAGTTAACTGTAGGTAGGTATTTTGGTTCCCAATACAGCACCTCTTGTAAATTCCCCACCCTTAGAATTTGCCCAAAAAACAATCAATATAACATTTGATTTCTCAACTCTAGTAAATTAATTTTGTTTAAGCGTACGTTTTTGGTATTACATGTAATCAAATTTCAATCTCTTGGGGTTTATTTCTTAAAGTAAGATGTTTGTTGTCTGTTCAAGAAACAGTACTATTATTCAATTAAATTCAATTCGTTTATTGTTCAGTTTTACAATACATTGCATTAAACACGTCAAAATTAACTAAAGTAAAAGTAAAACTTTTTCGAATTATTTATACAATGAAAGAGGAAAAAAACTCTTAAAAAGAAAAATAAACAAAATTCAAAAAAGCTCACTTGCTTTGCATAAATTCATCGACCCCATAATATGCCTTAAAAATCCTTCAAATTTCTCCTAAAAACGGCCGTGGTGGACGCCTGCTTTAGGTTTCATGGCAGTGCGTTGTGGAGCTGGGGAGCAGCCCATGCTCAAGGAGGGTCAAACGATGAATGGGATAACAAGGTTGGGTTTGAATCTAGCGTTGAAGAAATGGTTGCTTCTGTCATTTTTAAAGAGTTTTGGATTATTTTTTGAAAAAAGTGAGAGGATGATAAATAAAAAAGTGAGGGTATTGTTAGAACATTAAGGGTTCTAAACCATGGTTTGCAGTGGTCATTTCTCGCCAAGACCCTAATCATTAGTTTTTAAATTTTGAAGAGCCTGATTGAATCCGTTGAATTCCCCAAAAAATGACACCATAGCTCATCAAGCTGAGGGCATAACCATAGTCGACTATGAGGCGTGTGTGGCGTGTGTCTATATGTCTGTAACTAGTGAGAGTCGCCCCAGGACAAAACAGACAGATTTAAGTTTTAAGCAAAGTTTGTTAACATATGAGTCAACATACTGTTTCATAGATAGAAATCAGATCTATACTAATTTAATACGCTAAGGGGTTTTTGTGTAGAGAACTCCTCCTACAATTTCCAACCGATCTTTAAGTTTTTGGTGTCGTTAGATTGGGCTTGGAGCTGTAGTTGTTTCCACCAAGAACTGACGAGGATCGGACTGAAAATAAAGGCGCTATCCACCATTGAAATCTCCAAAGTTCCCATTAAAATAACATTGGGATTGAATTTTAAATATATGTTAACTTTCAGCTGTAAATACGTGTAGTTTTTGTGCTAACAAATATCCACAATATTGGATTGATCGGATGTAATTGGTTTAGAAATAAAAGTAACATTTATATTGTATGAAAATAAATTGTTCGATTTCGAGCAACACGTATACTAGCTAATCTTAATACGTATTATTATATCTAACATGCGAATGCATTCAGTAAAAGAGTGAACAATAAGAGTTAAAATTGTTTTAAGTGTCCATGCATGATAAATAAATTGACAACTCTTTTCTAAATGAAAATATAAAAAGCCAATAGTATAGGAATTAGAACTATTTTACTCTAATTAACTATCATTTAAGGTGAGTTATTTTAAACTTTTCAATGATTGAAACTCATTGAATATTCTGGTTATATATCAATAAACACGAAGCCACGAAGGTCATACTCACGTCATTACTCAAGATTTGTAATTTTTATATAAAAGATTAAAGAATTCCACATCCTACCTCGAAAAGAACGTTGAAATGAAACGAATGGCTACATCGTCCCAGAAGGATTAATCTCTCCAAGGTTAATACTATCTTTTTGTCTTCTACAGTTTTAATTCTACATGTCGCTGAAATCCCACGATCTTCTAGAGTATTGATCCTGTGACAAATATAACATAGAGGCAATATCTTAAATATTCTTGAAAGCAATGTCGACTCTTGTCTAATTCATGACAATAACTAATGAAATGGGCTTCGACAGAATTTAATTCCGGCGCATAGGTCTATTATAGTTTTGAAATTTGGCTCTAGGAAATAAACTGCATTATTCCTGCCTTATAATATATTTTTCAAGACACATTATTGTAGCTAATGGTTGAATCAGTCAAGTGAAATATGTACAACAATGTAGACATGTGCATTGTGGTATTAAAAGTAACAAAAATCTTACCTAAGTATGATATATAAAAAAAATATTAAACAAATACCAGTATTGAGTTACTGAACATATGTTTACACTCTGGATAAAAAATGGTTTCACTCATCAGTACAGGTGGTGGAAATTAAAATTAACCCCAAAAGAAACGATAGAGCGAACGTAACTTATGATAAAACTTTCCAAATTGAAAAAGATGAAAAATATTAATTTTTGCCTGAGGTTTAAAAAGCAAAGAGACACCCTTGTCAGGGCTGCAAACCTAAAGTCATTAGTTATCGGCCAAAAACGACTTGGCGACGCTTATCCATGCCACCATTATCCCTTAGCTTTTTACAACTTCTCATACAATAAAACCTTTTCCATGAACCGCTTTAAACTCAGGGATTGTCCAGTTTATGGTGACCTCATCATGT
Organism: Neoaliturus tenellus; assembly: GCA_030545055.2. Lineage (NCBI taxonomy): Eukaryota > Metazoa > Arthropoda > Insecta > Hemiptera > Cicadellidae > Neoaliturus > Neoaliturus tenellus. The sequence continues at coordinate 15,735,399 of CM061533.1, read as the reverse complement.
ACCAATTTCAAATAAATATTAATGTTTTATAAACTATTGTTTTATTATTCTGCACTAAATGTTTTTGTTTACCAACTAAATAGTATGCAAAACGTAACTTTTTTGCCCTGGACCCAAAAAATCAGCTGTGATATTTTAAAGTCTTAGGATAAAAAGTCAGCTGTTCGATAAGTATTTTTATTGTTTTAAGAATTTTATATGCAGAATAGTGAAATTTGTAAAATATTTATAAAATAAATGTAAACACTAAATGATTATTTGCCTTGTAAAACATAACCTAGAAAATACAACTTTGTAGTTAAAAATTTCAACTATTAAAAGTAAAATTACGCATTATGATAAGAAACGCTGTTCGTCATTTTGGGTGCTTAATCTTTTTTAAAAGCTTGGCCGCGCCTTACTTTTAAAACATGATTGCGCTTAAAAAAAAAAACACTTTTGCTCCTAGTGTTAAAAAGTACTATTATAGCTTTTAAATCAATTAATTAGTTTATATAATTTTTATACATAATTTGTATAATTTATATAATATTCGTAGTTTATAATACTTTTTATTGAAGTTTAGAGACATAAGTTATTTTTTTTATTGCAGTGCATGAATGTTTCAGACTGATGTTTCTGCCGGTTTCATTCTTAAATGTATTCTTATCCAACAGCAGGCGGATTATGTTGTATTTCTATAGATCACACATCGAGGTTTTAGCATTTAAAGTAGTAAACAAGAAATGCAAAAACACTCAGTGTTTTCTGTACGACAACAGATAAGATGCAAAAATTTATTTTTTTGTTTTTGACCATAGAACCTCTTCTATTTTTAAAAACTCTCATTTTTAGTTATATTGGAAGGATGGCCGAACAGAAACTGAAAGAAAATCTTTAAATTAATATGACCATGAATTAATTAGCATCATAGGGTAATCAAATTTAAGGGCTTTACAATCGAAGTAGGCCTACAATGCTGCAACCCGGACCACAAATGGATGAGCAAGATTGAATAACAAGCAATCAAAATCTTATTCAAAAATATACTAACAAAATTTAAACATAACATAGCTTCCGATAGATTCGACTTTTTCAGGCCAGATTTTTTATTAATACTCTGAATTCAAAAAAATTATATTGGATGTGACAAGAAAAACTTATTTGAACTTCATTTTATTTATTTTTTTTCATATTGCTTACACAAATAATTAAATTTTTTATTAAAAAATTATATGAACTTTTATTTAAAACACGTCCCTTGAGGCAGTTTTAGAGATATTAAATTTGCCTTAAATATATGCAATAGTTTCATAAAAATGGTGGGCTTCTATAAGACGGATGTAAGTTGGTTATCGTATCAGAGAATGGGCTGATAATAAAAGTGCTACAATCAAGGAAATTGAAAATAAATGTTAGTTGCTTTTTAACTATTTTCGAATAAAACAACTGACTCACTTTTATCAATCGCCTTCCAGATTAATGCAGATTCTTGTGATATTAATTTTACAGCAATGCTATTACAATTTGAAACGTTATCAAAATAGATCACAATTTACCAACTAAAAGACTAAAACTACTACATTATAATCGTATGAGGAAAATTTAGCTTTATAATGTTTTAAGTATGATTTGAATAGAGTTATAAAATAACTGATATATTTTTCAAATAGCTACCTAAGTCTACAAACAGTCTATTTCTTAATAACACTATGGAAGCCTTATAAAAATTGAAAAATATTCAATTTGAGGGTGCTTAAGAACATTAGTATGAGTTTAAAACTGAATACCTCTCTTTATCTTTTTAACTACGGGTTTTTCTGTAAAAGCCCATTTATTTATTTGAATACCGGTAACATACAAAATACACATTAAATCATGTTTTCTAAAGATTATTGGGGCATTATTAAATAAATATTTTGATTTGCCATAAAATGTTTTAAATTACGAATAACACCACCTATAGAACAACAAAACATTTTCTCGCAATGTATAGCTTTATTTCTCATTACTAATAGTTGATCTAAACAAACTCTATGGCTAACGATGAGTGAACGTTTCGATTTGTTTGATTGCTGGGGCCTTTCTCAAGTTGTGTTTCTGTCCAGGACCGAGACCATACTGCTGTCGCGGGGCCTGCGCAAGGCCGAGCGATGCGGCAGAGTGCGCTCCTATAGCGAGTAAGGCCCATCTCTACATACCCCGAGCCCCTAGAGCATGCCCAGTACGATCCCAGTGTCCTAGAGTAGATCATGTAGATAGTCGTGTGCTATTTAGGTTTAGGTAGTCTGCAATAACTGATACAACTGTTAATTATGATTCTAACATGGTTATAAGTAACGGTTTCTAAAAGCGTATTTAGAAAAGAGTTAAAAAACCGATTGTAACCGTTACGTGTAGGCCCGTTACAAAATAAGTAAAAGTTACATAATGTAATGATGATGCATTTGAAACATAAAATACTACATTTTAAAAATAGAGGTTTTTAATATTATTAATTATTTGTTATTTTGATAGGTAACTTAAACAATTGTTTTTATGATCAAAGCATAATTAACAAATCGACTAGGCCTATTTAGATACCCCACAAATAATTTCCACATCGAAAACAAAAGACAAAATCCTTACCGTACATGATAATGAATTTTTATTGTTCACTAAGACTGTTATAATTAGCCTTGAGAAAATACAACGTAAATTGCCTTACATCTTGAAAATATTGTTATCAAGAAAATACAAGTACTTAAATTACTTTTTATGATGCATTGATGCATTCAAGGAGCGGTGGGACGAACATTGCTGTGGATTTTACATTCTATGTGTAACTGTCTAAATATAAACTATAACACAATTTTATATGCTTTTAGTTTTAAACCATTCAAGCGTTGAAGTAATTAGCGGATTTGTTTGGTTACAGAAAACAAATGTAGAATACCTAAATAATAAGGCGTTAATTATAGCAAAAGAAATTATAATACTTTTTACTACGGCTTACATAACCAGAAAAGCATTGCTAGACGAACAATGTGGCAGTATTTTTTTCATTTATCAACATCTTGCTTGTATTTTATAAGCATGCAGCCACTGTAGGGACACTCGACGTTGTTATTTATAGAGGCCATTCCCTAGCGAGATTTGTCACTTAACGGCCAGTAAAGGGCCTTAACGGAACACGTGGCCAATCCATACGCACCATACGTCACTATCTGAGTCCGTGCCAAAGTTGTTCGCCATTTCTTCACTTATCTTATACTCTAAAACGAGCGATGTTTGTACAGGCAAACGTTTTTCTCCCTACAAGGATTTTTTTATTTTTTGTTGAATATGGGAGTTTCAGACGCAAGAAATCGATTGGAGCTGGATCCGTTTTTCGTCTAGAAAATGCGGGTTTCGTCGTAGAGCCCTTAAAAGTTTACATGTTATCCGAAAAAAAATCAGCTGATAACTGTAGATATAACCCAATGTGTTACATCTTTAACCTGTGGTTTAGGAAAATCCCTGTAGCCTGGCGAGTGAGCGAAGCGAACGAGCTCGTCTTAAAAAGGAAGAGGGCGAGTGAGCGGAGCAAACGAGCTTTGTGTGAAAAACGAAAGTAATAATTTTACCGAGCATAAGCTCGGTCCCAC
>CM061533.1:15672563-15731694 GCA_030545055.2 Neoaliturus tenellus | reverse complement strand
CTTCTTAGTCCATCAATCACTTTATGGATGAAAACAAGATATTCAAAACCTTACACCAATTCAAATCATAGAATATTTTGAGATCTATCAGAGAGAAAATCTTTACGAATGGTTAGCTTATGGTTTGTTCGTAAACCTGAACAAAGTATCGTTTCGTTTTTCAGCGAACATCGGTCCCGATCTCGGGGGATCAAGGCCGATGTGACTGTTATCTTTTTTATGACAACAATGGAGGTTTACCCTAGTAGCACAGATATATATAAAATATATATCAAAATTAGTATTTGAAATATATGGGATAAAATTTTAATATGTATTAAATATATTCTCGTGAAACAAAAAGCCTGGTAAAATATATATCTAAAATAAATTTAATAAGTAATAAATACTTATTTTATAATATATTTTATATGTATTTAGAGTGTGAAATATTATATTTAATAATTATTTCAAAGATATAAAATAAGTTAAAATAACATATTTAAATGTATACGGAATGTATTTAGCTTATATTAAATATATTCTCGTGAAACAAATTGCCTGTTAAACTATATATTGAAAAGAAATTTATTAGGAAAATTATACATATTTATAATGTATTTTAAATGTATTTTTTGGGGTGAAAAAATATGTCTAATAGTTATTTTAAATATATAAAATAAGTTAAAATAACATAATTAAATGTATTCAGAATGTATTGATTTGTTTTTAAATATATTCTTGTGAAACACTTTTCCTGGTAAAATATATATTTAAAAGAATTTTAATAAATAATAAATATTCACTTCTAATATATTTGATATGTATTTAATGTGAGAAATAATGTTTTTAATAATTATTTGATGGATATAAAATACATTAAATATATGCAATACCACCTTAAAAGGTAATTTCAAAAGGAAATTAAAATTAATCCCAAATATACAAAATAATAACTGTATTTTCTAAAAAGGTTAAACATGTCTTAACATATCTCTTTAACTTCACATATTATACACTAAAGTAAGGCATAAAATTATATTTTATACTTTAAAACAGTTAACATTTTTAAATTATAAACATGGTTTGTAAAGTATGTCACTAAAGTTGTGTCAGAATAGCGACAAATTTCACTTAAAAGTATATCCTTAAATGCATATTTACCCAGATGTTCACAATATTGTTTTCTGCATACTTAATGAGTAAAATTTTAACTCGGTGACAGATTGTTGAAGGAAGTTCATATTTTAAATGGATAAAAAGAGGTTTTCCTTGTATTTTTAAGATCTCGGACAATCCAAATATTAAAAACCGCATATCCTAAAAACTCCATTATTTGTTGTTCGATCTTTACAAACTTAAGTCATTATTTAGATTAGAAATTTGTAGTTTTTGTGTCATAAAATTTTGTTACGTTTAAAATTTTTAATATTTTTTAACCTTTTCCGAGCATTTGACGTATATATACGCCATTGACGCTCATCACTTGCAGGTGTTTGCCATATATATACGCAAGTCAATCTGAGCGTTTGACGTACATATATGTCAAAACATTAAAACGTTAGGTATTTTAATTGCTTCTTGGCTGCCTATAGTTACCTTAGGCCATTAATAAGTATTATTGTTATTATATCTTTTTTATTTCTTTTGGTAAATTTCTGTTTTGTGGGTTGGCATCATTGATCTCGAAACATCTGTTCTACCGGCCGGCTGAGTCATCCTCGTGTAATTGTTTTGCGCATTCAGCAATAGTATTTGTTTACGTCTAATGAGATAAAGGTTTGTGAAATATATTCAGTGGATTAGACATACTTAAGTTTTGTGACATACTTAACAAACAACCTGTATATATGCCTAAGTTTTAGTTTACCAAAAGTTAAATTAAACTATGAATTCACATGTTAAAGTCTACTGTCCTTAACATTAAACATACAAATAAACAATAAAATTCAAGTATGACAAAGAAAAACTATAAAACATAAGTTAAAGTAATAAACTGTCCTTAAAACATTCAACATACAAATAAACAATAAAATTCAAGTAAGTCAAGTATGACAAAAATATTATATTATTATTATTAGCCAGTTGTCCATGAAATTCCAGTATATTTCACAACAATCCAAGTTTTCCCACCTGGTGCTGACATTTTATCAAACTTACTTTACAGGTACCCTGTATACCCCAAAATGTTAGGCACTGTACTTAGTTTAGTGGTAACTTTAATCCGTAAATTATGTTGACGATCTTCAATAAATTTTTTTGACAACATTTTTCTTGACAATCTTCAACTTCATCAGTAAATGAGTTTAGTACATTAGGCAGACTCGTTCCCCTAGAAAACAATTATTTATTTAAGTAAAACAATAATATTTATCAGTTATGTAAAAAAAAGATGTAGATTTTCCTTTATGTAGGCGTAGTCAAAACAGTGAAAATGCTAAAAAATTCATTTAATAATTAACTTTTTTGTCAAAAGGAAAGATATTTCTATATTAAACTAATAGCTGTTACCCGGCATACTTTACAATGCCATCTCAGTAATTTTGTGCCTCACTCGCCGTCAGCCTTGGATAGTTCACTGCCGTCAGGTTCAGCTCATTCAAGTCTATAAGGCCCGGTTCACACGAGCGTCAAAACACTCTGCGTGCACGCTGCGTCGACGCGGCTGTGCTGCAAATATTCTGTTCACACGTAGCGTTAGTTTGACGTTGACTTGAATTTAAGCAACATATGTTTATGAATTGCCATAATAGTCATGTGGATTTTTTTGAATTTCCGTATAGTTATGCTATCGAAATATCGATCAGTTCTCAGGTAAATAATGGAGGAATATAAAAGAGAACTGTAGTCTTTGCATTCTTAGTTTATAATTATATCCTATATAACTATAAAGAATAGGAAGCACTGGGTACACCGTTTGGTGAGTTCCTGTTTAGTAAAAGGAGCATTTGTTAGACTTTTTGTGTCCTCGATACTAAAAATGAGAACAGCTGTTTATGGAATTAATTATAAAGAAACATTGTTTTGCCATATGTTGTGATCATATAAACATCTCAAATAAAAAACTCTTAAGAAAACCTTACATGAGTATGATGGCGACCTGGGGCTATGTCCTGTCCCACAGAAATAGGAATAATACCTCGCAGCATACCTGCGTACTCAATGAATTTTCAACGGAAATTTGGCATAAATCGTTTTTTATTTCCCCATAAACACCATGGTGGTACGTGTATGTTTGTGCCAATATGGATTTTTATAAGCAAGTATAAATTAAACCTTGAGTGAATGTACATACCAAATTTGATATAGCCTATTTGTTATTTTTATATTTTCTCCATAAACACCATGGGAGTGAGTATGTAGATTTGCCGCCACATGGGTTTTGTATGCAAATGAAAGTTATACCCTTCCTATAGTGAACGTACGTACCAAATATTTCAAGCTTGAAATTGCAGGGTTTATTGGTTTTCTATAAGAATACAGTAGCAACACCTGCTACTAAGACAGGTTCTAGGTGTGTTCTAGTGTGTTCTAGGTGGTGTTGACAGTAGACTCCCTCTTAACCGGCCTAACCTGACATAAAAAAAACATCTTTTTAACCGGCCATTTTTTATCTCAACATCGCTTTAACCGGTTGTGTTTTGTCGGAAACGTTGTTTTTTTATCTGTACAATTTTTGATGTTAATCATATTGATGTTCTCAGACCAATTAAAATGTACTGTCCTGGACAGAAGTGAATGCCACCAGAAGGGAGTGCATATGGACGTGCTATCCAATAGACTATACAATAAAATAAAATAAAACAATTATTATTAACTTTGTTTAGTCATGAGTTTCATGGATATTAGCTATAAATTGTATACAGTAATATATATAGAGTTGTTTTTCAAGTCAAAATTAATTGCATTTAGGTCATTTACAATTGTAGGTTGGCGTTTTTCAATGTACCGTACATCAATTTAACAGAATTCATTATCCAGCCGCGGTCTGGTCCCGAGGTGGCCGGTTAAGAGGGAGTCTACTGTAATATACTAAACATTTTTTTAAATTTTCTTCATAAACATTTGAGCCAAATCAAAAATTAAAATTTATTACTTAATGAAAAGCTTTTTGAAATTAGGTATCATGTGACGTAGACCAAAGTTACTTTTTTGTGGTTATGAATGTACAGACTGTGCTTGTATATCTGTATTATTAATATGTTTAATGTATTGGGTTAAACAACATGTTTTATCTATCTATTTATTGACTTTGTCCAATCTGCAAAGAAAATTACAATAAAATGATTCTGATTCTGATTCAATGCAGTTTCCCTCACAACTTTAACTAGGGATTTCCCTATTAAGGAAGCCTTGAGTAAAAACTTCATTGGCCTACAGTATTCAAAAACAATTTTGCAAAAATTTTAGTTTTATTACTCAAATACTTTATAAGATATTATATCGTTTCCAGACTTTTTACCATCCTGTTTAACAATATAAATAATATATATTTAACTTATACAGTAGAACCTCGATAGTTCGACTCTCGATAGTTCGACACTCCTGATAGTTCGACATGGTCCATGACAACTTAACATGTTAATAATGACCGATAGTGTCCATGTTGGAGCCAAACAAAGTTGAAAATGTAAACAAATTAGCGAATGATTTGAATGTTGTTCATGTTAAAGTTCAATTAGGTTATGGTTTCACTAAAATTTAGTGTTTCCTAAATTCAAATTATGATTTGTATACTCCCAGTGTTAAAATTTCCCATATACTCCCTATAGTTCGACATTTCGATAGTTCGACACTCTCTAAGTCCACAAAGTGTCGAACTATCGAGGTTCTACTGTATTGAATTTGAATAAACTTCTAGAGAAAACCTAAATAGGAACATGGTCAAGGGCTTAGTTAGGTATCGCATGAGTACTACTTTGAAATTTAATTTACAGCTTTGTATTTAAAAGCTGTCCTAAGTTGTTAGTAAAAATTTTATTTGCAAACACTTGCCATACTTACTTCTTAATAATGTTTATGCATTAGTGTTCAAAAATAAAAGTTTTCTATCATTTTGATCCTTGCGCCTCTGGCCCTTGAGACTAAATTTATTACAAATCTCTTCTGAGATAATGCGCTTCTGAGATAGGTGCTTCTTGCACATTTTAAAAGTTGCTGGTTTCTGCATGTGATACAAGTTCTTTTTTCTGAAACATTACAATTAAAATATGTTAATACCCATTTAACAAAAACTACTTTCATATATACTTACCATCTTGTAAGTTATATAGTTACAGTGTAAGTGTAAATATATCGAGTAGTGTTCAAAGACGTTTAAGGTAGGCTAAATCACCCAAATACCGTGACCTTAAGGGAAGCCCATCTCTTTTTCTGTAGGCTACATGAAAAAATAAATAATAGGCTACTTCACAAATTTATATCATATTAGGGTCTACTAGTTTTTTGCTATTAAATTCGTGGCAAATCCATGGTTTTTGTTTGTAACATTACGTGAAATTAATTTTACTATCGCCCTAAATAATGCCGTTACATTGTTTTGCCATTCTGACGTAAGTACGTGACTCAAGTGACCAAATGTCCGTGATTGTGCTGCTAAAATCCGTGACTCTTAGTTTCAGAGGCAATGAATGTTAAATGACATCCAAAAAAATAACTGAAAAAACGCCTGTCCAGAATACGCTAACCTCTAAACTACCATATTTTATTATCTCCCCAATAATAAATCCATTGATAAAAGTGTTGGGGTACAATTACAACGATTTAATAGGTTAAACCGATATTGGGGTATCGGAGTAACCTAAATTATGAATACCATTTCATCATAATCCACAATAATAAGGTACCTTTTGTTCAGACTGCCTGATTCGTTCAAAATTAATCTCAAAACATCGAATTTAGGTTATAAATGATGAAATGGACGTCTATGAATGCCGGTTTTCTTATTATTGGTGAAAAAATTACGATATTTGGTAGGATCTCAGAATTTGGGTATTTTTCCTTAATTATTTCGAGTGTAGTTTCATAACTGGGCTACGATACTATCGAATGAAAATATCCATCGATCCGATTGACATATCTTTTGTATTAACTATTGATTCAATCTAGACCTACATAACAAAGCCAATCGCTGTAACTAACTACCCCTGTTTTGTTTAGCTTTTTATTTTAATATTCACATTTAAAAACAAGAATAACCTGACATAGGCTCTATAAGCCTACAATTATCGCATCAAAATCTAAACCCTAATAATGATAATGACAACTCAGGCCTAATTTTGACAAAATAACATATAACAAAAACAGTTTCCAATGTAACTTATAAGTTATCGTACTTATGTGTGGTCTAGGCCTACTCTCACATTTTAACTTTCCAGGGCATAGGTTGGTACCTTATATTAATGGAGATTAGTTTATGTTATGTTATGTTATGATAGTTAGATTAGGATTAGAGCAAATTACGATATCGATCTGATTGATCGATATTTTCATTCGATAACTTAGTAACGTAGCCCAGTTGTGAAACTGTACGTCCAAAAGTCTCTCGATTCCCAGATAATTAAGGCTGATGGTTAAATCGACCGGTTTAAATGTTTAGGGCGGATGAACCACTTTCTATTTGAACTAGGCATTGGACTCAAGAGTTTATTCAAGAGTTATTTAGTTATTCAAGAGAGGGTCTTTATCTAGCCTTCCTAAGGCTATGTAACTAAGGCTATGTACATTAACTCAAAGAAAACCAGTCGTACCATGAATTCAGAATGTATCTATCTAAACATAGGACTAGCCTACAATATAACCTAAGCAAGTTTTGAGCTGTGTTCTCTGAAGAAGTTTGTACTAAAAACTAACCTCAAAGTCTTTATTAGTTTTACTTGCTGATGTTCATAAAGAATTACTGTGAGAATCAAGGATATGATAAACTTCACTCTCTAAACTAACATATATTTTATGTATTTTATTGATACTCACCTGAAAATGGAAAATCCTGGCATCAAATGTGTAGCCAAAACGAAAACAAACACTACAAGCAACTTTCTTTTGTCTACAGATACTTTGGATATTATAAGAACTGTATACAACATCAAAACTAACTTTTTAAACGTTAAAACTCGAAGATAACAAAATAAGGTAACAGAAACAGAATGTCATCGACGCCGGTGATTGCAATATTAATTTGACAGATGACACATAACCTCCCAACGCATGAACGCAACGCCCAACCGCCGAACCAGTGCTGCCAGACGCCTTCAATAAAATTACCCTCCGTCAGTGTGAAAAATACCCTCAAATACCCTCAGGCAGGGGAATAGGTTATGGGCCAGTAATCATTGAGTGCAAACACTTGGACAACATATAAGTAAATGGTCAACGAGCACCAGTATTATATTATTCATAATATTTTAATATGTATTAGAGTCATAGAGGCTGTAATATTATTATCAAACTATAATATATCTCTTCTTGGGAACAATTTAATATTTTGACTTTTGCCCTTTGTATTCATTTTCATCATAAGTGCCATAGATATTTTCAGTAATAAGATTTAATCGAAGTCAAATCTAAGAAGGCCAAATAATAATAACAAATTTTGAGCAAAAATATGTAAATGTTCATTAAACCAGATCACCAAAATGTTTCTTTAAAAACTTAAATTAACTTGTTAGAGACAAAATAGCCTATAAAATAAAAAAAATCCTCAAAATGTTAGAGTGAATATTTTGAATAGTTTCATAAACCATGATTAAACCACGATTAAACCTTTATTAACCATGGACAACCAAACAAAGATAAATGTGTAATGCTGTTTGCACTACAGTAGATATAAATAGTTTTACCAAAAGTGTCAAAATAATCATTTATTTACAGTAAAAACCTACCATTACAACAAAATATTCTTGTTCACCATACTACAAATTTTGTAATAACTATGCTGTGAATTGTTACCCTCAAAATACCCCCTATAACGAAATACCCTCAAAAATACCCCCAGACCATAAAAATACCCTCTTTTCGGGTAATTACCCTCAATCTGGCAGCACTGCGCCGAACCGCCGTTCCTCCGACCTTGTAATTTTCTTCTTCTTCCTCGCTGCAAGATGCAATATTTCGCAGTTTGTGATTCGTCCAAGAGAACACCAGCTGTATTAATTGAACCAATACGCTGAACTGTTAATTAAAGCAAAGAAATTGTGACAAAACGTTACCACAAAAGTTTTTAATTCGAATGTAACACAAAATAATGTAAAAACTAGAATTTTTTATTTTTTTTATTTGATGTAAACTTTGAATTAATTTAAATTTATTAAAATGTGCAAAAAGGTCAAATTATTATTGGTATATTTAAAAAATAATGTATTTTATTCATTTAATTAGTTCATTATATCTTCAACAAACAAACTACCGTTAATTGCTGTTTTACTGTATGTAAAACTGTACTGTTTTCACTTTAACTTACTTGGAACTTGGAACAAACTAACCAAATTTAAGTAATTTTTTAAACATATTGTTCAATAACTACCAAATTACGGAAATGAATATCTTGAACGGGATTATCTAATTTGTATGATTTTTTTCTTAAATATTTTATAAAAAAAAAATATGTAAGCGCATATATACAAATCTTTCTTCTTAATTCTATAAGGGTATTGTCTGTTGCTTTCTCTTGACCTACCTAACAGATTTGTAAGATCGAGGTGTTATTTTAGAGCCTAAAAGAAAAAAAATCCTTAAAAAATAAGTCCTAAAATGTTTTCTTAAAGCAAGCTAGCCACGATTTTGTCTTTTACACTTCATAATGATTTTTATTTCAGTAACGGATCATTCAGCCCGTTCATAAGCATCCACCGCATTTACCGCAATGAGGTTTGTTTACATTTTTGCCTGCCACGTGACAAATCCCACTAATAAAGTGTCTGGAATTTGTCACGATAATTTAATTCATCAACGCATTTTGTCTCTTTTAAAATGATGATAAAATTTACCAGTTTTGAGATATTTCAGTTTTAAAGTCTAAAATGATCTCCATTTTGAAAATATACATATGAAAATAATATGTATATTTATCCACTATGCCACTATCCTGTAGTGTGATATTATGTTGCATATAAATGTAATGATTATGTTCATTCTCTTTGTAAAATGGCGTTGCCGTGTATAAATAAATAAATAAATAAAAAATAAATTTGTTTCCTGGAAATTATCATTGATGTAGTTAAGATCCATGCCAAATATGAACTTCATACAATGATCTGTTACAGAAAAAAATTATCAAATAAAAAAATGTGTGACGGCCAGCGGCCTAACAAAGCATATTAGGTCATGTTGACAGAAACTTTTGTTCCTGTAATAGTAAACATCTCCCAAATCTTGAAACGATTTTCTGACACCCTGTATATATACGTGGTTAATGTTTGTGGGTAATGAATTTAATATATATTACATACATATTTTTTAGTTCCGGAAGCATTAACCACATATATATAAGTATGTATGTAATTTATATTAAATATGTATTTTATATATCTGTACAAAGTGAGCGACTTTATAATTTGAACATATTAAATATATATTTCATATATAATTAATATATATTTAACTGATATTTTTATAACCTCAAAATATGTCCATCCGATATATTTCAATACATATAACATATGTATAAAATATATATTATATATATTTATATTAAGTGTTCTGTTTTTATGATTTGAACATATTAAACATAAATTTAATATATAATAAATATATATTTAACTAATATTTATATAACCTCAAAATATGTTCAAGCGATATATTTCAATACATATAAAATAGTTACAAAATATATATTAAAAAAAATATTAAATACAGGCATGTATCAAATATGTATTGATATATATTAAATATTATATTTATATATATCCGTGCTACTAGGGTATCTCCATCATTAAAACGTTTAAAACACTTCTGAACGAGTCCGATAGGTTTATTACTTCGGTCAATGCCGAGATAAACTCAGGATTATAGACAATCACCTTTTAATAACGGAGGCTGGTTCCCAGAGGCATTTCAAATTTCATACGATTTTGAAAACAAGAAGGTTAATAACACTTTCAAATGTAGAATCATTTTTATAGTCCAATAATAATGTAAACAATAGTAAAATTATATGTTTTCTGAAGAAGAGTGAGAGGTTTTTTCTGAAAGCAGTTCGTAAAACATAGTAGTAAGTAAAAATGTCGGCAGTTGTAGATATGAAAAAGTTTTAGATATGTATATTACTGTACATTTTTTACATAATTAAAACTGCTAAAATAGCATGAGCCAGAACATTTTTTACTAACCTGTACAGATAGTATGTGTAAGCCAACTTTGCAGATTTAATGTCTGAGATTGAAAATTAATATAAAAATATTTTTAATAATATATATTGGTACATTTTTGTGTGGTTAAGTTAAAGGATTTTGCTATATCTATAGTTTTCCTCTTTGAAGCATATTAAATTTAATTTTCAGTGCAGACCAAGTCATAATAAAATTTTGTGAGAGAGTCTCTATTTGGGTCTGATTATGGCTGGTACGACTGTTTGAAATCAATAAATATTATAATATAGTCTACGTAGCCACCCTGAATGTAGGAACTGTGTAAATGTAAAAAGATGAATTAGTGTAACATGTAATTTAATTTCATCCAACGCTGTATCACCAACAAGAAAATTCGAATGAAGAAGCCATTAAAAAGTGTATGATTTACTTTAAATATATATATATATATATATATATATATATATATATATATATATATATATATATATAAATCTGCAAACTTAGCAATGTAGTCACTGTTGCAGTACTCTCACTTTTCCGCAATATGCAGGGCAGCAGTAGCGGTCCAGAGAACTGCACTGACACCACACGGCACGGTGGCTTATCATTCATCTTGCTCCTGAGTGAACCGTCGAGTATCCCCCCACCACCCCCCCCCCCCACAAACACCATCGTCGTTTGGCTCTCCCTGAGTATATTTTTGTCTTGCGTATAGTTTTATTCACAAACGCGTTTACCTTGTCAGAATTGCAATAGGAGGACAATAAGTGCACATTCTTTAAAAAAAATTTTTTTTTTTTTAGATATAGTCACTAAACAAATTATCGGGAATATAGTATAAATACACAAGATGGATGGGTTTCACGTAAATACAAATCATTAAATTTTCAAAAAAGATTTAAGTGGAATAAATATTATAATAAGTATTATTTTTATAGTTTATTTTTAGAGATACGATGCGATGATTATCCTAACAGATTAACAGGAAGTTATTTTCAAAATTATACGTTCTAGATAACTGCATTTCTTTGAAAGAATTATTGAGTTTATCCTAAAGTTTTCGATTCTTTACAAGGCTTTCCAGTTTAATATACAGAAATAGTCAAATCTCTGGAAATTAGGTTTCCAGAGATGTAAACATACTATAGGTACATATAGGTACATAAATATACATATGGGTGGAAAAGGAGTGTTGCAAACACGAAAGATAGTTTTCTTCACTCAAACACTAAATAAATTGCTATTGGGGGTTTCAATGTGTAAGATGTAGCAATATACGAGGTATATAGGTGAACTACTGAATTGAGGTTTGGGGTGGTTATCCATACACATAAAGTCTTCCTCGTGCAAAAAAGAGCAATGAGAACCGTTTGTGGCTTACCCCCTCTGCAGTCATGTAGAGGGATTTTTGGACCCTCAATTTCCTCACTTTTCATTCTATTTTTATATACAGATCTATCGTGTCTTCGACATTGAATTTGAAGGCAATTCCAACTGTTGGAGAGGATCACCGCTATCCAACTAAGCACGATATTTTTTACTTGCGCACTCCCAGTCATCGCCTTTCCCTCTCTGAGAAGAACCTTGAATTCACTGGTCCATATTTTCAATAGTCCTCCAACAAAGTTAAAGAGGTGCTGTACGCTAAAATCAAAAATATTAAAGATTTTTTAAGGGAATTTTTAAATCTATTTGAGTTTTACACCGTGCAGGAGTTCCTAAACACCTTTTAAAATACCCAGAATGTTAATTTAATTTATTTATTAGCAATTAGACCTATTTTCTTTTTAATCCTAAGTTTGTTATTATAATGACGACTGAGATGTACAAGTTGTATGTACTTGACTCAGAAAAGATATGTGTATGTATATGTCTTTGTCTATAGGTGGGCATGCCTCATTAACTACATTTTGAAGTAGATACAGTTGTAAAATAGAACACCTGTGTTTTATTAATTATATATTCAGATGAGAGTACCTAGTATTTTACTTGTATGACTACTCCCATGTAATCTTATTCACCTTGATAGTGTATGTATTTAAATGTATTTTTTTTCATTCGAAAAAACTAAAAGCTAACACAATAATAAGCGTTGTTTACTGTAATCGATAACATTTATTAGGGAATCAAAAATATAACGATGTAGCTTAAAAATTAAAGCAGAATTTGGAGGCTGTGTATTTTAGGATAACATGAGTTTCGAGGCGTTACAAATGATTGTTTGTTTTTCTTAGAAAAGACAGGTATTTTATAAATAAACGGTATAAGTTAACTGACACATACTTTCTCCTAACAATATATAAAAAGGTGTTAAAAGCTCCAAACATTAATGTCTTGATGACTCAGTCGGATAGCTACCAGCTGAGCAGCGCTCGTTTGACCCTACGCGCGTCTGTGACTTTTAACAACGTACTGCGTTTACCGCTAAACGAAAAATTGAATTTTCTCCGCAACCACTTGACGTAGAGCAATAATTTAAAATACTGGATTATTTAGTTTTTTAAGCTTGATTTAATGGTGATAAGTAAAATTTATTTCGAGACAACAGCTATTTAGAAAATTCAAAAAATTGATTTTTGAAACACTTTTTACTTCATAACTTTTGAACGCGCATTTTCCCGGAGATGCGGGTGGTGTCATTTTATTCACCATTTTAAGCTTAATAAACCACAAAATTTTAATCAAAATCGTTAGAGCCGTTTTTGAGAAATTTTGATTTTTGACGATTTTTGAGGGTTTTTGGGGGTAAACTACTCTTAAAAATAAAAAATTCAAAAAATGAAAAAACGCCTGGAATTATCGTGGGTTTGGACCTACCTACCAAATTTCATCAAAATCGGACCATTGGGGCATTCTCTAGCTCTGTTTACATCCTGACACACATACACACACACACACACACACACACACACACACACACACACACACACACACACACACACACACACACACACACACACACACACACACACACACACACACACACACACACACACACACACACACACACACACACACACACACACACACACACACACACACACACACACACACACAGACATCACTCCGAAAACCACTTTTTTGGACTCAGGGGGAACCAAAATGGATAGATCCACCAACAACTCAAATTCGAAAATTTTGACGAAAACAATACTTTCTCCATATACTATGGTATAGGGGGAGAAAGTAAAAAATATATATAAAAAAACTGTTAGTACATACAATTTTCTCATGCATACTAATAAAAGTAATACATAATTATTAGCTTCTTCAAAGGTTTCCTTGATAACAGTTAATTACTATTCTTATATTTTTGATAACTATTACAATACTAGTAAATATTCAGCTAAGTGATTTCACTTTACTGTATATTTACGACACAGCTCAATCCTAACTGACGGAGGATTGGCTGATGCTCGTGAGTGAGTTTTGTGCCATATCGACCAGGCTGGCGCCACCAGGAGAGGCCGTCTCCGTCGTTAGGGTGGGGGGGGGGAGGGGGGCGCGAACTGATCCAATCTAAATAATCATACAACGGGACAGAGCTGACGTGAGCGCGGAGTGTCGTCCTAATATTTGAATCAATTGAATTAGAACGGCGTTTAAATATTTAAAATTTATGATAAATGTATACAAAGCGTGCTTAAGAAGATAAATCCTTACCGAAAAATCTACTATGAGCTCAAGATAATAATAAATATTAATTTGCCCTAACTAATCATTTTGGATGGAAATATAATAAAAAATACTTAAGAAACGTTAAAGCTGGCATATAACACACTTTCTGGCTTACCCGTGCTTCGCAACGGTACTCTAATTGCTATGCAAAACCGAGAACTATTTTGCCCTTCAGGTAAGCTTGTTGGCTACGCTTACTTGAGGTCAAGTTTAGCTCGTTCGCTGCGCTTACTCGCCTAACGTTAGTAATATCCTTTATTTGTTACTACCAATTTTCCCATAGTTCCTTAAATGAACACAGTTCAGGTGAGCTCATTCGCTACGCTCACTCGCCGCAAGTTAGTAATATCCTTTATTTTTTTATCACCAATCTTCCCTCAATACTTTAAATGAGAACAGTTAAGGTGAGCTCTTTCGCTACGCTCAATCGCCGTCACTACCAGCTCGTTCGCTGCATTCACTCGCTTCAAGTTTGTAATCTCCTTTTATTAGGTACCAATCTTACCTTAATACTTTCAATAAGATCAGTTCTTTATAAATTAGTATTCTTATATGTAATCACTATTCTTTAATGTTGCTTCCATAAGAATAACATAATAACTTATAAGACGTCTGGGGCGAAGCGCAATGAAGGTTGGAAGAATATCGTTAATATTTCTGGGGCTTTCAATAAATTATATGGTTGTAGTAATTTTGACTTCTGTGAATGCCCAAACAATTTGTGTAACATTTTACACTCAAAACCGAACTTACAATTAAAAGTGATTTAGTGAGAAAACGGTAAAAGATAGGGCAAAACCTAAAATACAAAAGTTGGAGATAATCTGATTCCGCACTAACGATTTCCCATTAGATTTCAGATCAGATACATTGTTAAGGCACTAGACTGCAAAAATTAAAGAAGGAACTCCACTTTTCAACCACCACAGCAATTTGTATAGGTCTCTATTACTTAAATGGTTGAAGAGGGTGATCTCACGTCAATTTTTCTGGAGTTTTCACATCAAGAGCTTTCATACATACATACATACATCCCTCGTTTTCTCGATTGACCAGCTTCTGGTATGAGACCTGTCAGTTTTCTTCAGCTTCACTTCAACTAGAGCTCCACTTATCCAGTAGTTGTCATGGCGGAATGGTAAAAGGTTAAACTTTAGGCAAGGTTAGGGTTAGATTAGGTTAGGCTGAAGGAGGTTGTATCAGGTAAGGTTATAAGGCAGCTGAAAAAATCTCTGTTCTAAAATTTATTCTTTAAGTTCAAGTTTAAATCTTTTCAAATTTTCTATCTGAGTGAGGTACGGGCAATTGTGAAATTAGCTTTAGGCCTATGTGTTCAGGTTTACTTTCGAATAATTTCAGCTTGTGAGAAAAAGATGGATTGAAGTTTCTATTTCTGGTGTTATATGAATTTTGATGAGCCTTTACAATATGGTGTTCCTTAACATAGGTTATTACTTCTAACATATAAATGCAAGGTACAGTAAGTATTTTAAGGCTTTAAAAATGATCAAAGCAAGATTCATTGGGTCTGAGTTTTAAGATACATCTAATTGCTCTTTTTTGCAAGACGAATATTCGGTCCAAATTGGATTTGCTAGACAAACCCCACAAGATTATTGAGTTTCTAATCAAGCTCTCAATAAGTCCAAAGTAAACCAGTTTTGACAGCGAGATGTTATTTAGAGATGAAATATTTCTCAAAACAAAAATATTGGAAGAGATCTGTTTAGCTAATTTTTCAATCTGTTCATTCCACCTGAGACCAGTCTCACTCCCAGAGAAGATACATGAGAAGATACTTCTATGAAAGTGTCATCGAGTAGAATGGAGGGAAAACTGTGCCTGAGCGAATTAAGTGATTCTTATTCTGATCAGTCATAAAGTGAAGAACTTGTGTTTTTTGGTGATTGATGTGAAGGTTGTTACTAGAAAAATGTTGAGAAATTATATTGAGATTTGAGAAAGTTAACTGTTCCAGGGAATCAAGATTTTTATGTGATGTTAAAACAGAAGTGTCGTCTGCGAAAATAGTGAGATGTTTATCAGGAAGATGTTCAAATATATCATTCACGTAGATCAAGAATAAAACAGGGCCTATAATTGATCATTGTGGAACTCCGAAGTTGCTTTGCTTAGGGCTTGAAAAGGAAGATTTCCTGACATTATTTTGGTCAAAGAAGTCTATTTTTGTGATATGATATCTGTTGAGAAGATAGGATTGTAACCAGTCGAAAGCTTTGTTCCTAACGCCTATTGCTGAGAGTTTTCGAAGAAGTACTGGGTGAGAAACGCAATCGAATGCTTTAGACAGGTCGATGAAACAGCCAATGGCCGTCTCACCGCCGTCCAAGGCATCGATGCAGGTATTTATGAAATTGATGAGGGCAAGTTTGGGGGATTTTTGTTTTTGATAGCCGAATTGATTGGAAAAGAGAATCAGGTTAGTACTAAGATAGTTAACCAAAGAATTGCAAACTACTTTTTCCAATATTTTGGATATGGTTGGTAGGAGCGAGATAGGGCGGTAGTTCTCAGGGGAACTATGATCGTTCTTCTTAAATAAGGGCTTGATTAGGGCCAGTTTTGCAGCATCTGGAAACTCACCTGCCTCTACAGAACTATTGACTAAGTACAATAATGGATCCACTAATTCTACTAACAGCATTTCTTAATTAAGTCTATAGAGATACCGTGATGACCAGTTGACTTTTTACAAGGCATAGATGAAATTATCTCGATGAGTTCATTTCTAGTGACTGATGAAAATTGTACATGTTCAGAATCTAATTTTAATGATGGATCTATTGAAGAAGAAAGAGGGTTGTTTGTGAATGAATTACATTGAGGTAAGTTAGAAAAGAAATTGTTGAAAATGTTAGAAACTATGTTTGGATTACTTATTTTAACTCTGTCCACTTCCAAAGTTATATTTTTTGCAGTGTGGATTGTTGATGTTTTTCTTGAGTTGTTTTTCTATGAATTGCTAGGATGTCTTTCCAGGATTTTTGGGGATAGAAATTTGTTCTTTGACAAAGTTTGATTTGGCTGCAGTAATTTCCTTTCTGTAATCGAGTTTCAATCTATTATATTGTTGTTTCACAGTGTTGTCTCTAGTAGATTTCCATTCAGCATAACACCTAAGAAGTTCGACTTTCATGGACTTAATCTTGTCTGTGACCCAGTTTAAACTTCTTATATTTTGCAATTTTTGTTTCCGCAGAGGACAGGTTACATCGATGTGGTAAAGAAGTGTTTTAGTAAATTCCGTGTACATACTATTGATTGTTGTGGAATTGTAAAAGTCTTGCCAAGTTTCCCTACTTAATATAAATTTTAAGGTTTTTATATTGTTGTCAGAAATGATTCTATTTACCACAAATCCCATGTTGATGTTAGGGAAATCAAAAACCGGAACCTCAAAAAATATTGCAAGATGATCAGAAATGAATGGTTTGTGTGAGCTATGTTACCATCTATATTTGTTATAAAAGTATCTAAACAACTTTCAGAACGTTAATTGAGTCTAGTTGTAAAATTTACTACGATGTTTAAGCCATAACCAGAGAGGATATCTCGGAAAGTTCTGTACTCATTTTCATGAGCCGTTGGATCAATATTGAAATCTCCTGCAATTATCAGTTGTTGGGTGTTCTTGACTGTAGAAAAAAGAAACTTATCTAAGGATTCAAAAAAAGAATTAAAACTATTTCTGTCATTATTTGGAGGCCTATAAATTACTACACATGGAGTGAACATTTGATTGAAAAACAGTTTAATTTCAGAAACTTCAAATTAGGTGGAATTGAAAAACTATTTAATGACTTGCCAGAATCTTCACATGACACTAGCTTTGGATCTAAGTTGTTCCTAAGATAATTGGCAGTGCCTCCACCAGTTCCGTCTTCACGGCAGAAAAAATTGACTAGCCTATAGTTGTGAATGGCAATGTTTGAAATGTCTGAACTGGTTTTTTGGCCATGTTCAGTGACCAAAAAAATTAAAAATTTTGTATACTTTATTACTTTATTGAGTATATTTTATTGAATTTTTAAAAATTCAATAAAGTATACTCTATGATTGTGGGGGTTTTGACTTCTGGGAATGCTTAAACAATTCGTGTTACATTTGTAATTAAAAAACTAACTTCCAACTTAAAAGTGATTTAGTGTAAAAACGGTAAAAGGTAGAGCAAAACCTTAAATACAAAAGTTGTACATAATTTAATCCTGCACTCTCGAATTTTCATCGTATTTCAGAGCACATACACCCCTGAGCCCCTAGACTTAAAAAACGAAAGAAGGAACCTGATTTTTTCAACCAACACGGCAAATGGTAAAGGTCTCTTTTTCTTTAATGGTTGAAGAGGGTGATATGGTTGAGAATTTTGACTTCTGGGAATACTTAAACAATACGTGTTACATCCTTCCAACTTCCATTCATAGATATAGAAGATTATCGAATCAATTTTAAGTGGTCGAAGTTTATAAAGAATTAGTCAACCTCTATTAGGACATTTTATAGTTGTAAATATAGTTATTTATTGTCCATCCAAAATTGTTGACTGAAATACTCGAATACTCGTTGAGACTTTTTTTTAACAATATTGTCGATAGCAGTTTTTGTATTTTGAATTTTAATTGTTGTTCAAGTTTGACACCTGAGTATAGAATATGAGATTTGTACGATTAAATTGACTGTAGAGGATCTTTGAAGAAAAATTAATTATGAATTAATGAATTAATGAAAAATCTAATTATAAAAGTAACTAAAAAAGGCAACTAAAACTAAGTAACCAAGTAAAAGGCAACTAAAAGGCCCAAAAACATTTTTTGTGGTGGTGAATAAAGGTTTCTAGCTTTAAAAAATAAAAATCTAAAGAAGGAAAAAGTTGTTTCAATGAATTGGGGTTTTAATGTATATAAATTTTTATAGAAAGCCTGTTTAGTAATGTCACTAATTATCATCATGTTGACGCAATATTTGTTTTCAAGGAAGTCGTATAAAGGAAAATAACGCCGCGTGTCAACATTTTAATTGTCTCTTCGGAGAAAACATATTATGTTCTCTTGTTAGGAGAAAAGGTTATTCGAAAAGAATAATTTTGCAGTCTTCGAAAAAGTACACAACCAATTAGATGTAATTTTGAATTCTTTTGAATAGATATTAATGGATTTCTATATAAGTATTGTTACATATCGTTGAAGAAAGAGAGATATTTAATCAATAATAATGTATTGAGAATAAAAGGCGTAGTGTTATTTTAAGCATGTATAAATTCTTTCGTATTTTATTTTACTTTTAGGCTACTGTGTTGATTTAATTATCTAAATTCCACATTAACTTAATCGCGTTTAAATACACATCATGATGGATCTAAAAGTGTTTTACGTTATTTGGGACGGTAAAAATGGTAATAATAAAATATGGACGTGTTTATGGTAAAAAAACATTTTTTTAATTACTGTCACATAATTCAAACGTTTTATATAAAAAATTATGTCATTTATAGTGGCTGAAGGGGTTAACAAGCACATTCCAACCTTTGAATAAATTGGACCTATTTTTTAAAACAATATTTTACTTTCAATATCTCTGTGATAATTTCAATCCCATTATATCTAAACGATGACGAACTTCCCTCAGGGGCAGTGGGCTTTCCACTGTACGGGTGTTTCTTGGCAACCCCGGGGTACCTGAGCCAAGCTGTGAGACCCTCCTCACAGTTCTTCCCGAGCTAGGGCCTTTCTTCTCATCTTTCAGGTCTTAGCTCACCGTCTTTATTCTTTCCTGAGCTAACCTTGCTCACCTTCTTGTTTTCGACCCCGAATCAAGGGTGTCTTTCCACCTTCTTTCGACCGGCGCATGCTGGGGGGTCCTGGGAGTGTCCCTGTTGTGTTGCAGGGACTGATGTGTGCCTCGCACTGCCGATGGTCTCCTCCAGTGTGTCGTCAGAAGCCAGCCGCTTCGGACCTTAGTCAGGGAGTGCGGCATGGATGCAGGGATCGGACTCTGCATTGCCACGGTGCGACCCCCAGCACGTCCGGCACATTTTGTGTATCGGTGCTGGGCAAACGGAGGTTCGGGCCCCGGAGTCCCGGGGTAGGGGTGTCTTATCTCCTACGGGGGGTAGACCTCCGAGGGTGTACCCGCTCTCGACCGATGAAGGGCCGCCTCTTGCCGCACGATGCGCTGGTGAAACAAAAGTATGGATTTTAAAATGCAAAACACGAACGATGATGAGATAGAGCAGGCCGCCTTTAAGCGCAGCTCAAGACTGCAGAGGTCTCCGACCTTGAACACTGGAACGCCGACGAAGGGTATTAAAACCACCCCCCCGCCGATGCCATTCAAGGCTCTTGGTGGTGTCGGATCGTCGTCCAAAACCGGACAGAAGAAGGAGGAGATCGGTATGGCGATGGAGGTGGCCGAGCCGGCAACACCATTAGCCAATATCCAAGGGATTCCTCCCAGGAAGAGCCCTCTTCGTGCGGCATTCGAGCTGCAAATGCTTCGTCAGCAGCAGGACGACGCCCACGAGGAGGAAGACTCACTTCTGAAGAAGATGAAAGCTCTTTTGAAGGAGATGGCCAAGGCCCTCTTAATTCAAAAGAACGTGAACAAGGCGATAAAAGAGGGGATCCCGAAACTCGAAGATGCTCTAGAAGAAATCGAGGAATGCCGGAAAATCAGGCTAAAGGCAGTGAAGCAGGAGCGCGATGTCACTAACCGAGTCATCTCTGCTTCGCCTCAAGCTCACCTGGCTGAGTCCCAGACTCAAGCCAGAAAGCGAAAGAAGAGGCAGAGCGGTTCTTCGCCTGGAAGCCCTGAGCTTGTCGAGGTGGACTCGGTGCCGAGACCGGTTTTTGTCACTGCGGCATCGCAGACATCTCCTGTCCAGGCTACTGAATCCGCCCCGGGCGCTGCCGTGATTCCAGCGGCTACTCCTGCAGAGTTTCCTGCTCCGGCGGCTAATCCTGCCTTGGCAGCAAACTCTGCCTCAACACCTTTGGGGGGCTGGAAGACGCGCCTGTCTAAGAAAGAAAGGAGGAGGCAGAAGCAAGCGGAGGCGGCTTCGAAAAGTGCGTCGAGGGTGGAGCGGACGCAAGTCTCGAAACCGGTTGGGGAGGCCTCTGGCAAGTCTGTCAGAAAGCCTAAACAACCCAGGCCTAAGAAGCCCAGGACAGAGGCAATCTTGATCAAGCCTTTAGGGGGGCGATCTTTTGCCGATGTTCTGGGTCAGATTAGATCGCAGGCCAAACCGGAGGAGACCGACACCGTTATCAAGTCTATTCGGCGAACCCAGAACGGGGATGTCCTCCTTGAACTGGGGAAGTCGAGTGACAAGATCGGTTTTGCCGCTTCCCTCAAGACTGCACTTGGGGACAAAGGCTCAATCAAGGCCCTAGAACCGAAGTGTTCGGTCGAGATTCGGGACCTTGATGCCCTCTCCACCGAAGAGGAGGTGACCCGTGCGATCCAGGTGGCACTCCCGGAGATACCAGCTGATGGAGTGAGGGTATGGCTAACAAAGCCCAACCGAAGTCAACTCCGGATGGCTGTTGCTGAAATGGGCGAAAAGCACGCCAATAAGCTGCTTAGCCTTCAGCACCTCAGAGTCGGTTGGGTCAGTTGCAGGCTCAAACGGAGGGTGGTAGTTTCGAGATGCTTTCGCTGTCTCGGTTTCGGCCACTCCTCCCGAAACTGTAAAGGGCCCGACAGGAGTGCCAACTGCTTCCAGTGTGGAAGCCAGGGCCACAAACGCAAGGAATGTTCCTCGAGCCCCTCCTGCTTCCTCTGCAAGGATTCAGGCTCCAGTGCCCTCGGTCACTTACCCGGGTCTGGTCAGTGCGGTGCCTTCAGAGCCGCACTTGAACAGGCAAAAGGCAGCGGCCGGTAATTCGCATCCTCCAGGCCAACCTTCATAGATCCTGGGGAGCTGATAACCTTCTAGATCAGCTCGCCCTAGAACTTGGTGCTGACGCGCTCCTTATCAGCGAACAGTATCGGGACAGAGACCCAAACATTTGGATCTCGGACAGCCTCGGTACTGCTGCATTTTGGGCACGTAATACACGAGATGTCTTGGTGCGGAGTCACGGGCGTGGCCGAGGATTCGTCTGGGTTCGGTGTGGGGACGTGACTATCTTCAGTTGCTACCTCACACCCAACGAGGCCGTCCAGGACTTCCGCGACAAGATAGATAACCTAGAGGAGTGCGTTCTCGGCACCACCGGGCATGTCGTCGTTGGTGGCGATTTCAATGCCAGGGCCGTCGATTGGGGAATGCCCTCTACCAACTCCCGGGGGAAATACATCCTGGATTTCATCGCCAGGGCCGGTCTTGTCGTCCTCAACCAGGGCGACACACCTACTTTTCGGCGCCCCGGGCAGAGAGGCACGATCCCCGATGTCACCTTTGCGTCTGAGTCGCTCCTTCCGAGGATCTCTGGCTGGAGGGTTGTGGAGGACTACACGGGTAGCGACCACCAATACGTCGTGTTTGACCTGCATGATCAGGCAAATCGTCGAGTTTCCGCATCTCGGGAAGGGCCACGCCGGTGGAACACCAACAAACTGGACGTGGTCAAGTTCACCGAAGTCATCTCTCGGGGAGCGCAGGGGAATCCTGGTGAGGCTGGGGCCGAGGCACTAGTAACATCCACGATGGAACTGATAGTCTCGGCCTGCGACCAGTCTATGCCGCGAAGGAAACCCCGACGCGACAAACAACCCGTTTACTGGTGGACTGAAGAGATTGCGGAACTCAGAAGAACATGTTTAAGAACTAGACGAGCCGCCACAAGAGCGAGAATCCCCGCAGACAGAGTTCGTAAGTCGGAGGCCTATAAAGCTGCGAGAAAATCTCTCCGCCAGGCGATCAACAGGAGCAAGGCGAATAGCTGGAGGAGACTTCGTGACGACGTTGATTCCGACCCCTGGGGCCTGGGTTACAAACTTGTAACACAGAAACTCGGCGCCCGCTCTCCACCTTCCATCATGGAGGGCGCCACCATGGGGAGGATCGTCGCTGCGTTGTTTCCTGAACATCCACAGCGACCGCCGGTTGACTTCGGACGGGTAGAGGACGTTCCACTCTTCACTTTCGAGGAGCTAGAAACCTCCGTTCTCTCCCTGAAGAGCAACAAGGCTCCTGGCCCGGACGGGATTCCCAGTGAGGCTTTAAAGAAAGCATTTTTAATCAACGCTGACTTGTTGATGAGAATGTACAATGCCTGTTTGGTAGAAGGGGTGTTTCCGGCTCCCTGGAAAACAGCCAGGCTTGTACTGATCAGCAAGGGCAAAGGTGATCCCGAGCTGCCGTCGTCCCACAGGCCTCTCTGCATGTTGGACACGGCTGGAAAGCTGTTCGAGAAGCTGATCCGTTCCCGCCTGACTTCTGCCGTGGAAGCTGCCGGGGACTTATGCCCCCGTCAGTACGGCTTCAGAAAGGGACGGTCAACGATCGACGCTGTCACCGAAGTTCAGAGAGCTGTGGAGAGAGCCGAGAGCCACAACCATTTCTCCCGCCGAGTAGTGCTTCTTGTTACGCTTGATGTCAAGAATGCCTTCAACTCTGCGAGGTGGGTCGATATGCTGGATGCGCTTCGCAACACCTTTCGTATTCCTGCATATCTGTTGCGGCTCATCGAGGATTATCTACGCTCTCGAAGCCTGATTTATGACACGAGGGACGGAACGCGGACGATGGAAGTCACTTCTGGTGCCGCACAAGGTTCAATACTCGGCCCGGATCTCTGGAACGTTGCCTATGACAGCCTCCTGAGGTCCGAGATGCCTGAGGAAACCACTTTGGTTGGGTACGCCGATGACGTCGCAGCTCTCATTGCTGCACGCAACGTTGAGCTGGCCCAACTGAAGTTGAACCGAGTTATGCGGGTGGTCAACAACTGGATGTCCGATCACGGTCTCTCACTTGCTCTCAGTAAGACGGAGATCGTGATTCTTACGAAGAAGAGGATCGACACCGTCGTCCCGTTTCGAGTGGGAAGGGAGGTGGTCACATCAACTCGTGCCGCCAAATACCTCGGGGTTATGGTGGACACCAAGTTAAGCTGGAGGGATCAGATCTTCCGTACGGCGGACAAGGCCGCTAAGGTAGTGACTTACCTTAGTAGGCTGATGGCCAATGTCGGGGGTCCCCGATCCAGCAGAAGACGTCTGTTGATGTCCGCGGTCCAGTCCGTGCTTCTATACGGGGCAGAGGTGTGGGCAGGCGCTCTAGATAAGGAGTGCTACAGGTTGCGACTCGCCCGGGTTCAGCGTCAAGCTGCGCTCCGAGTGTGTTCCGCCTACCGGACAGTGTCCGAGCCTGCCGTCCTGGTGGTCGCCGGAGTCATCCCTGTCAAGCTCTTGGCAGGGGAGAGGAAAGCGATTTATCAGAGACAAGGCGAGATCGGCAAGGACACGGCAAGAACAGAAGAGCGCTCCCGAACCTTCCAGCAGTGGCAACACAGCTGGGAGCACGACACCCGAGGACGATGGACTGCGCGACTTATCAAGCAGGTCCAACCATGGGTGGAACGGCGGCATGGGGAGGTGGACTACTACCTGACCCAATTTTTCACAGGTCACGGCTATTTTCGGTCGTACCTGAACCGGATGGGAAAGACCGGTTCACCGGACTGCATTTATTGCCCGGGTGTTCCCGACGATGCGGAACACACATTCTTCCGCTGTCCCCGTTGGGAAGGGCCCCGCCTGGAGGCCACACAAATCTTTGGTGTATTTTCGGTGGACTCGGTCTGCCAAAAGATTTTGGAGGATGAGGGCAACTGGGATTGTTTGTCACAGGTCGTCCGGGGCATCCTCCTGGAAAAGAAAACCGATCTGGACCGCGAAGTGGCCCAGATCCCTTGATCGAGCGGCTGGATAAGGAGCGAGCCCCACGGGCGTAAGCCAAATTTAGGCCTAGCCTGACGTAATGTGACAAACAATTCCAGGTTAGATTCCTAAAGAGTAGAGGAGGTTTTTTAGTGGGTAAACCCGTTTTTTGGGGAGCCCCACACTACAGGCTGGCCACCTGTGTGCGTAATGCATTTTTCCGCCTCTCCCTCAAAAAAAAAAAAAAAAAAAAAAAAAAAACGATGACGAACAATCTTCTGATTAATGAAATTTATGAGTTAAACATCACTGAAAAAGGCTAAACTAGTCAATGTCAGTCCTGAAATGTTTTAATAACCCAAACCATTTATTTACAGGCAAATCGTTGTGGTATAAAATGCGCCGAACAAAATGTATTTTGAGTGTGTTCACGATAGTGCGATATTTCATTATTTACTCATCGATCATAAAAATGTCGGAAACAATTAATTAAAATTGTACGTCTTCTAAAAGATTTTTTGGAATAGCATATATTTTGGTGATTTTATATACTTTTACTCAAACAAATTAAATAACACAGATAACTATTAATGTTGAAGTGTTGTGTACAAGAGTATTATGCCTACTCAAAATTTGTTAAAATGTTAACGTTCTAGGCCTATTTATAATTTACTCATTATAAAACTCTATCTAGAAAAGATATAAATATAAGTACACAATAAGAAAGTAGCGTTATTATTATATTCTACTGTGTTGTTGAGTTTTATTCATTAGAAATTGATAATACATTTTATACCGTAATAATATATATTTTTTATAAAACATAACAAAACAAGGATGAAATAAATCAGTATCATGTGGTAGGTAGATGGAGCAACGTTAAAGTGCACCTCAGAGATTACCATATGGACCCTTGAGAAGCATAAACTACCCTAACAGTGTAAAGTTTAAGGCCAGTTAGTGGCAACCTTGTACTTAAATCAAACATCAACCAATACAGTCCACGTCTCTAAAACTAAAAAATATAAATAATTATTTTAATGCGAACGAGCTCACCTGAAGGGCAAAAACTTCCTCTGATTGCCAAGTATGCCGGGTTAAGTAGTATTTTATAATAATAATTCTACTCAATTAACTGTTATTAATTAATCTGCAATGTTAATTGCAATTATTGTAAATCGCACATACATCTGTCACCTTTCCGAAGCTACAAAGATATGTTTCGTGTCTAGGTTTAATACAGCTTTGTAAAATAGAGTCATAGTAGAGGTTAAAGCTGCAGCCACATTGAGTATTGTCCCAGACCATGTCCAATATTGGCATAGGATCTTTTGTCCCTTAGATGCACCTGGAGCCTGAGGGAGGATAATAGACACTACAGGCATTGTCTGTAGTGCCAATACCGACCTTAACTGGCTGCCCGGTACCGATCATGTAGCGAAAATAGGATAGTTCATCAATTGTTGTGATTGATGGGAAAACATTTTAGTTTGAAAACCTAAATATCTCTATTATCCATTCTACACAGGTGGATTTAGTAAAAACTTTTACGGCAAACTATATTTTTAAATGGAGAAAAATGGAAAGGCATTACGAAAATAATTTCTTTCTCTAGTACTAAATTATTATCCAATCTTAACAAGGAAGGTATCATTGAAATAAACATAAAAAGGCATTTTACCTAATTAAATACCTTTGTTGTAAAGTTAAATTTTTCATGAATTCGGCATCAAATATTTTAGATTGCCATTATTTTGAAACGGTTAAATGATAACATTGTAGATGTGTTGTCCGTCGGGCTGCACTTTGTGGTTGTAGAGTCGCAGGAGCGCTTTCGGCGTTTCGCCATTGTCAACTGCTACTTCCTTAACAATAAAAAAAATATACCTTAACAATAATATACCTTAACAATAAAAACGTTAACCTCAATAAAAACAATAAAAACCTTAACAATTAAATAACCTCAAAAATATACCTTAACAATAAAAACGTTCATACAAAATATAAAAAGCTGTACCTCAAACTGAAACTGTTTAGGAGTTTTGAATGTTTTTGTAAAAACACATAGTGACACATAGACGGGAAACTATAGGCAACTGACCCATGATAAACTGATATGAAAAACTGATATATGCAGTTTTTCAGATAGTTTCGGAACAACACCCTGTATAAACTAATTGCTTGCTTTTAAAATGTTAAATTCACATGTTAAAACTGTTAAAAAACTACTAAACAAAATAAAATTAACATCAGTTTTTTTTATGAATTAAATAAAGCAATTCATATAATATTAAGTCTTAAAATTTACATTGATTACACGCTGCATTAAGTTTAGATTTCATACACTTGGAAAGTAAATCATTATTATATAGAAGGGTAACAGGAAATTCTGGGTTACGACGGTCGTAAAGGTTGTAATTTTATGAGGCCCGGATTTTATATCCCCGACTGTAGAATATCTTTTACCATAAACCCGTTTAAAACAATTGTTTCCCTGATATGGCTATTGACGATGAGATAGAGTGGACTTTAATTCAATCACTTAGGCATAAAATTGGGAGGGACACTTTAGCTATACAACTTTATTTGTCAAGCGACACTTAGATTTTGCATCACAGAATACTATACCTCCATAAAGTACCCCTTTACCCCTTTGTTAGAGAGGGGTTTTTTGAGGGTTGACAATTTCTCACGCTGGCAAAACCTGTTGGAAATATTGCAGGCCTAAGATTTGTAGTTTATGGTATATTTTGTTTAAGACTAACATTGGGACTTAAATTAAGGAAATGATATCAGAAATATTTATGATTTTTTACAGAAATCAATAATAGGAATTTTAAATCTTTAAGTAAGAAGAGATTTCTGCATTTTATTGCATTGTATAAACAACGGGTCTAGTTAGTCAAGTCTGGAGTAAATTAAGTTTTACGCCTGTCCTTAAGTACAAACTTTATAAACCCATTAATGAATTTCACGATTAATAGTTTGTAAAATTCCAGTAAGAGTACTACTTTGAAGAAAAGGCTATGTAAAGAAAAGTTCTCCCTTTTTGTTAAGATGTGATTTTGAACTGTAACAGCACTTTATTACAGTTAATGCATATTAATTTAAAATGTAAAAAGATCGTCGCAAGCTTTTTTGTTAAAAAATAATTATGGTGGATTAATATTGATATTTACCCTGGGTAACTCCCTTCCCACCTCTACAGGGAGTTTATCTTTCATCTCGTTTTAAGCAAGCCTTCAAGTGCTGACCCCCTTACCTAACTCATCCATTCTTAAGTATAATCACACTTCATGATTTTATTAAAATTTGTATAATGCTTGTTATTTTCCACCATTGCCACCACGAAAGTAGTTGTTAATAGTATTAAGCACCTAAAAGCAATTTTGCTCTTAGTGATGAACGCTTTTCGTTGTATACATTTAAGTAACATAAAAAAATTACAGAAATTTGATTATATGTTTTTGTTTAAGTTTTCTCTCTGTGTAATTATTTTAGTTTCCGAACTAAAAATTTAACTCGATTTGTTGTTTTGTATATTATTATTTTTTTACAGTATTTGTAGATTTTGCAATTATGGCCAATAGTTATTTAAGCAACAAGTGCGCGAAGTGTCATTTTGCTGCACTCGAGAGAAATGTTTACGCACGAGCCGCAGGATAGTGATTTTTTCAACGAGTTGCATATCGAATTTTTCCCACTACTGACAAATATTTATCATATAAGTAAAAATGTTTAATATTTATGACAGCCTACAATATGCATTTCCTACAATTAGTTAAAAAGTCATTGGATTTTTCAGGAGATTTAACGACACTGTTTTAGCAGTCTCTGCAAGATCGTCAGGGTGAATAAGTCACTTAAATAACTATAGTCACTGTTATAGTTGATCATTTTGTGCAATCACTCACAGTCTCACCTTATGATGGTTTTTAGGTTATATTTATGTTAATTACGTCGAAAACGATGGGAAGGACAAGGACAATAGGTCAGATGTTTATATCCAGTGTTGCCACCTTAATTCCTGACTAAACATCGTTTCGTTGCTGGCTAATGCATACTGTTTTGTGTTCTGATATTTGAACACTGGAATGCGCAAAGTAAATCTAGCGTGCGCAAAGTGAATGAATAAAGCCATCATCTGTTTTGCGACTCATATCGAGTGCGTAAACAACTGCTTTCTCGGATAGACGTGGGAAAAATAATATTTTTTATGGTTACATGTGATAAAAATTAACAGATTAATCCTGTTGTAAAAATGCAACGATAAACGGTTGCTTTGCACTGTAATTAGAGGTCATAAAGCTGACGTTTATTTTTTATTTTGTATGACGAACACACTTTAATTAGTATAACTTTGCAAAGGTATAAAATTGTTTTTATGTATCCGTAAACGATGATGTACTTATTGACAAATACTGTAGAAATTAAATGAAATATTCTGGACAGAATTTTCTAGAAATTAATTTAAAGTTGACTTTACTTGAGTGTAACTCCCAATATTTTAAATAAAAGTTTAATTAAGTCCCCAATGAATTTTATAACGTAAAATAATGCAGGTTAGTCGAGTGTAGAACAACTACTGTTTCATGTCGACATCACTGCCAATTGGATCTCGTCTCCAATAAACTGCCAATAGGCTAGTGTTGCTTCTCGGTTTTGATTTGTCTGTTTGCGTTTCATATCTCGAATTCTGTGAATTCAATCAGTATTCTCTGTTACTACTCTCCTGCTCACGAGAATAATAAATATTATTAAATGACTGTTAAATGCATTAATACATACGTTGTTTAACGAATTTATTTCATGTGAAAAGAAAAAAGGAACACAAAAATAATTATTATTAATATGTTTAAATTTATAACTTAAACACAATCGTTTTAATTTTGTTGGCGTTTCCACTTTGTGCATTTTTTCAATTGACTGAATTTGGCGTTGCATTAGACGGTTTTGGATTATTAAGCTGAGAAATGCCTCGCTTTACTTCAAATTGATTTTCACTATTCTACACTAACCATCAGTTATGATATATACCGCAGGTTTTGTTCGACTTCATGAGGGGACTGTCTGATTTTCATTGATTATACTGTATATGTTTCTTGGATCAGGCAAATAATTTGTACCGTATCCTAGATAATCACAATTCTTAAGGAATTTTTATCCTTGAACTATAATTTTGATAATTTGAATATATATGAATAATGGCTAACAATTAATAGTGTTAATAATAAAATATATAAAACTAAATCGAATGGTATGATAAATAACTTTTATTAAATTAACGAAGCTATGTTTGGTTTTTCATTGATTATTTGCACTTCAAAAACAATAAATTATTTTAAAATTAATTGAAATCCCCCAAGTAGACTATAGTAAGAATAAAGTAAAATGGACAAATTCAACTGAAAATAACACACAATTATAAATGGAGGACAAGATTGTACACAATTATAGCAAATATTATCAAACAAGAAGCAATTTGAATGGAGTAGAATAGTTTGCCATTTAAAGTTATTAAGTACTCGGTTAACCACGACTTTCTCGTTGGTTTTTCTTTTGTCAAAGCATCATGTAATTAGGCTTTGAAGTTAATACCAACTATACCTTTTTACAGTTGACGATTGGTTCAAAACTAATGAAAGTAGAAATTCATTGTTTTTGTTTCCTTTCCTTGTCTTTTGTATCCCATAAGACCAATATTACAAAAACACTATTTTTAAAGTTATTTTTGGACAAAATTTATTTTTACTGGGATTTGGGGTTGATTTTTAAACTTATTTTTGACCAATTCATTCTCAAATGCAAAGTTAAAGCAAAGTCTACCGCCTCGAAATCGACATCGATGGAAAATACATAGCCATATACACTCCTGTTATTTTTGTATAATATTATTAAATTACTAAAACTACCAATGTAATATTATGTAACCGTACAACAAGCTACATCAATTATATTTACCAGTCTATACTACTCTACAAAATAACCAAAAAGACTACTGTATGTTTAAAATGTTAACAGGACCATCGCATAAATTTTTTTAAGGAATGTAGTACTTTTTTGGTAGAGTAACTGTAAAGAAGATAGTTAGTTTCACAGCACCTTAGAGGTTATCTGTCTGCCTCGTAAGGGTCATAAATCATGTTAACAATACATTACACCCACCCACTTGTTCCAGCTGCATTTGATTTTTTCGTTTTACCTTATAATCAGGCTCAAACTCAATGAATTGAAACACCTGCAATCTGATGAATTAAAGAGATAAAATTTAATTTTTGCAAAGGTTTAAAAAAAAAATGGTTGTTATGTACGAGTTGGTTCAATAACTAAGATTCCACAATACTAACCAATACGCCTATTAAATCAGCAGTTTTCCATTTAATGAAATGATTTAAATGCCATGGATATTCATTATAGTTTTATATTTGATCAATGTATATTTGAAATAATAAGTATTTTGCCACAGTAAAGTATAATTAGATTGCTACTCATGAAGACTCAGAGATTAGTAATTGATAAGATTTTGGTTCGTAAACGGTTTTATTGAAGTTGAAAACGTTTCCGCTATCTTGATTCTGTTGCCGAAACATGATGTTTTCCGTTCTTTTCTTGTTTAAGTGATTTGAAGTATTTGTAAAATAAAACGTGCAAGATAATAAAAAGAGTTAATCAATAAAGAATTAAAATCATAATTATTATATTTTTGTTTTTAAATTTACCTATTATGTTCTCAATACATTGCTTAGGACAATACATTTTTTTTATTTATGACAAAACTTTTTACAATAATCCATACTCTGAAAACGATTTCCACTTAATAATTATCGTCAATCACAGACATATTTAGCAATACAGTTAATAAAAACGTGTCCTCAAACTAACTGAGTAGAAATACATTAAACAATGTTTATTCTATTTTAAATATACTTAAAGTGAAACTTTCTTAAACATTCGTCATTTAAAGGAGGGAGCAACAGTTGAATAAATCCATTTGGATCGATAGAGAAAAATAGCAAAGGATCCTGTGTTACGGAAGGGTTTGCGTTGCTTCGGTAGCTGGCACCGACGGTATCGATTGACTACGTTCCCTTGTTCTACCTGCCCCGCAGATTATGTCCAACCCTGGAACAGCCTGGAACAACACTGCACTTAAACCTGTTGAAGAAGTTGAGGCACTTCAACTGAGAACAAATACTGCACTTTAACTTTGAGTGACCTACGGCACTTAAACCGTGGCATGAATACTGCCCTAACACTGACATTGAGTGAGTTGTTAGGCTAAGCACCGTAAGTGATTTAGGAATATCTGTGGTGCTAAAACAAACACTGCACATAATTGAAAGACTTGCAGTAATTCAAACCATGTACAAACCTGGGCACGTTACTGACGTTGAGCAGCCTGTAGCGTTTCGACTTCGAAAATACATCGTTCACAGCAGAACTTCGTACTAAACTATTTTATGAAGAAATTTGATGATTTATTGATTTTCACCATATTTACGGGGTTGAAATATGTAGGTTTTATGCCTTAGGAAGGTTCTAACAAATATAACTTATTTAATACGCAGTGAATCTAAATGTTAACTTACACAAAGTTCTTTTATTTGTTGAATTCCCCCGTAAAGCACCATGAGGTTACTATAGTAATAGGTCAATATAGCTAGGTTTGCCTCCACGAGGGTGTAGTAAGCTAATAAAAAGTTAATGGTATTATTATCTCGGCAAATTTACATTTAACTATTACAGACTTCCACAAGCACTTAACACAGTGGTATTAAAAACGTATTATCTGATTATGCTAAGTAATTAGTAGTAAATCGTTCGGTAACGGTATTATACAAGCATTAAGCTCAGCTGAATAAACATCCACCCACCTGAGGCTGACATTTATCCACCCTGCAGACAGAGCTCTCTGGTAACTAATTTTACACCTATACAACAAAACCAGGCTATAAATAATAACAAAAACAATTAAAGACGAGACAATCACTCAAAAATACATTTATAATTAAATTTAATATCATTCCCTAGACTAAAAGGGAATGCTATAATTGATCAGATTTCAATATTATTGTTATCACCATATGAACGTTGCAAAATTCGTAATATTTTCACTAAGAAAAAAATTTGAAAACTCGAATGCAGTACAGAAGACCGATTTCACAATTATACATTACTAATTTTATTTTAATTGAGACTAATGCAAATAAATTTGGTTGTTTGATAAGCTATTTATTTTTTCTTATATTTTTTCATATTTTAATGCAAATTTAAGGATTAATTTCTGCTTATAAATACCGACAAGCTGTCAGAGCGAGATGATTGAGATGGAGTGATCGCTATCCAACCTCTCTGGCCATTGTAATTTTCGCATGGTTTAATTTATAACTGAGATGTTTTAAAACTGTTCTACAACATATTAAACAGCATATTAACAAACATAACAGAAGTCGCTCCACAGAACCATTCGCCACTCACACACTCACATTGCATAACACTCGCCTTCAATTGTATTGATTTCAAATTCATTTTTATCATAACATTTTATAAATATATTTATCTATGAATAAATGAATTTTTTCCTCAGGCCATTACAAATTATCAGTTTACTGTAAAAAATATTTGGAAATTGTTTACCACCAAAACCAGTGGCGGTTTCGATTGTCCACTTATCTTTCCAAGTAATCAGTCGCACTGATAATTGCTGATAGCGTGGCTTACTGCGTCATTTGTGCGAGCCTAGTCTCTAAACAATAAACGGTATCAGTCAACTGACACATACTTTCTCCCAACAATATAAAAACGATGTTAAAAGCTTCAAACATTAATGTCTTGATGACTCAGTCGGATAGCTACCGGCTGAGCAGCGCTCGTTTGACCCTACGCGCGTCTGTGACTTTTAACAACGTACTGCGTTTACCGCTAAACGAAAAATTGAATTTTCTCCGCAACCACTTGACGTAGAGCAATAATTTAAAATACTAGATTATTTAGTTTTTTGAGCTTGATTTAATGGTGATAAGTAAAATTTATTTCAAGACAACAGCTATTTTGAAAATCCAAAAAATTGATTTTTGAAACACTTTTTACTCTATAACTTTTGAACGAGAATTTTCTCGGAGATGCGGGTGGTGTCATTTTATTCCCCATTTTAAGCTTAATAAACCACAAAATTTTAATCAAAATCGTTAGAGCCGTTTTTGAGAAATTTTGATTTTTGACGATTTTTGAGGGTTTTTGGGGGTAAAATACCCTTAAAAATCAAAAATTCAAAAAAATGAAAATAACGCCTGGAATTATCGTGGATTTGGACCTATGTACCAAATTTCATTAAAATCGGACCATTAGGGCATTCTCTAGCTCTGTTTACATCCTGACACACACACACACACACACACACACACACACACAGACATCACTCCGAAAACCACTTTTTTGGACTCAGGGGGAACCAAAATGGATAAATCCACCAACAACTCAAATTCGAAAATTTTGACGAAAACAATACTTTCTCCATATACTATGGTATAGAGGGAGAAAGTAAAAATGAGTGTTTCCTTCATCTAAAATCCTCAACGTCACACATAAATCAATTAAAAGGACATTTATAAGAAGCCATCACGTGACCGATTCACTTGCTGAGTTTCCGGATATAACTATATGACTGACGTTTCCTTTTAACTCTTCCCTTCTTCATTTCCAAGGCCTTTATTGTTTCTCTATTTGCGATTGCCGCTGCTTTTCTCCCATGCTCTAAGGTGCGTCGAAAGATAAGCTAGCTCTTAACAGTGAGTATAGCGAGAGGAAATACTCCAAAGATCCACATTCAACTATACTATTCAGACTTACTAAGGTATTTAAAAACTTTATCATAAAAATTTAAATTAGAATTCATTTCAATGAAACATTACAAAGTCTACTGATTTGAGTAAATTTTGAAAGTATGAAATGTACATAAATATGTAGCTTAAATGCAGTTGATGAAAAATTATTTTTAATTCCACGTTTAAATCGTGAACATTTTTTGGGACCTCGAGCTATTTTCGTGATTGTATTTTTAACGATTCTCAGTAGAGGAAAAATTGAGGACATCTTAATGTTGTGTGTTGTGGAAAGAGATGTGACGGTTGAAATTGACCATTCGTCAGCAGAAACATTCTGGTTAATCTTTCATGTGTCCGCGTAGTCCACTCTGACTTTATCCACATGTGCTTTTAACATTTACTTTTTTAACAGTTTACATGTGGATTTTACATTAAAATCAAAAGGTTTTTGACTAGATTTATGTAGTCTCTAATATTCTCGGTGTTTTCATTGTTCACAACACTAAACAATATATTTTTAAGCATTTTCCATCATCTTATGAATTTTATCATGGACAAAAATATATATGCAACATTCATACAAATTTTTAAATTCATGGACAGACTTAAAAATATTTAAATGAATACTTTTTCCTCAATGAATTTATGGTTATTGTGAAAACAAATCTATTTGTATGGTAAATTTGTAGGCTGATACGATGAGTCTAAATTAATTATTGATATGAAGACTTGTTAAAATTATATTTTCTTTTCTATTTGTTAACTACACTTAAAGAATTTCTTTCACTTAATATTAGTTCTCATCCAGTTTTCAATTTTTTTAAGACATAAAAGGATCATTTGTAGGGTTTTCATGTCATTTTAATGACCTCCAAGTAAATAACAATAAATGAAGTCATCTACATTACGTCATCAGCGATGACGAAAGTGCTTCATACTTATGACGAAACCGCTGACATTTCCTGCGACCTACGAAGTGAGCTGAAAGTCCTATAATTCCACTAATACTCTAAATAATCATCTAGATCTAGATGATTATTTAGAGTATTAGTGGAATTGTAGGACTTAATTTCAGTTCAAATCTTAATTTAGTTCTACTAAAACAACATATAAATATTGAGATGATAAAACGCATCAATATTAAAATAATGAAAATTATATACATTAAATGGGTCTCACAGTTGAACTGAACGGCCGGCGCGGCGCGGCGAAGCTTTCATCTCTTGAATATTGCTGTCCTTCCTCCCTCCCCTACACCTTTCACTGGTATTTCCGTTCATTTCCCACCCTCCCTTTATCACTTCAATTCAACAAGTCACTGCCGATTCCAATATACGTCTAGTGACTGAAATCTTTTATCAGATCTGCTACTTTGCGGATTACGTGTAAATGAACTCCGTAAATTTTATACTTTGGAATAAACACGAGGAAGTTCTTTTTGCGTAGTGTAAAACAACCCCACAGGAAAGCACGTAAGCAGATTTTTGTTCACTAATTCTAATTTCTAGTTCTAATTCTAGATTCTAATTCTAATTCTAATAATTTTTGTTCATTAATTTGACTTGATATTCCAGTAACTAATTACCATTAAAATAAAACAATATTATACTTTGATCAATTTAGTGAAGTAAACCTAAATTAATAATTATACATATACACTTTTGGCATTTTTCTCACTATTGTTTGGTAATTTATTGCGGACATTTTCCATCACTGATTAGTAAATAATAAATTCACCCAACAAATTTTACTAAACTATAACATGAATTTTACTAAACAATTTTACTAAACTCACCATCACCAACAATGAACTTTAAACAAAGAACTAACTATTAGTCAAAACGAAATTAGTCTTCAACATAGTTAATTGTAATTATATATTTTGAATTTATATTTTTAATTGAAAACTCACAACATGAGGAGTCTCAATGAGAAAACCAAACTCTCTTTTTTAATTTTTGATCCATCAATATGTTTGCATTGAAAGACCCAAATTGTAATAAAATTATAAAAAAGGAACCCTTCAAAATTTTTTTTGTGACAAACTTATATTTCAACAGTTATATTGTTTAATATAAAATGTATATGATTTTTGTACATGTGGTTTGAAAAGTGAACATTAGACACTAGTAAAATGATGAAAGGTAAGTGGTAAGTTTAGTGGCGAGATAGTTTTCAGACGGGGTCCATTAAATGACAATATATAGTCTATCAGTTTTCTACATATGATGTACAAATGTATTGTATATCAAGTTACCAATTTAAACAAAAAGTTTGCAACAATAATGATCGTCAAAAGATTTATTTATTTATTTATTTTTCAAATAAAGTTAGAATAACATTAATTTGTCATAAAAGCATAAGTGAAACTTCATGCAATAGAGCTAAGCTTGATTTAACTTATTTACAAACGCGAAACAAGGTTTTCCTCTCAATACGTGGGCAATGCTCAGAGCTAGGATCACTTAATTTTAAAGTGGAAAATAGAAATTCACTCCATTTATAAAAGCATAAGGTAATGATAGTAATGTCTTAGCTAGAAAAACATATTACAGTTATCTACAACGAAATTGAGGAACATTAAAATAAAAATTGAACAATATAACAAGCGAATAATGAAAAGTATTAAGATAAAAATTTATAGAGCATTTAGTTCATTATATCTTACTCTACGTTATCTGTTCTATTATAATGTTATAAAATCCCTTTTTTTGTTTTCCAAATAAAAATCTGAAAGCATCAATCAAAACGCCTGACAGCTGTGTGATTGGTGGGCTACGCGCGGCCATTTCAACGGCGATCGGTTCAAGTAATTATGCAATGTTTGCAAAATAGTCTTATCCAATAGTGGCGCGTTTTATTATACCAATTTTTTTATGTTTTGTTTTAGCAGGACGAAATTGAGAAGATTTGAGTTTATCTAGATGATTATCTAGGTTAGAAATGGAATTGTATTGCTTTCAGCTCCCTGGGTAGGTTATATGAAATGACGTAACCCAAATGACGTCATTGTTCGTCATAAATATGACGTCAAGAGCTACGTCATGCACGATGACGTACTTTAGATGACGTCATTTATTGTGACCTACTTAGATGTCATTGAACTGAGATGAAAACCATACAATTCCACTACTTAGGATTGTGGGAATGCCATCCTATATCTATATACTATTTATCTATTTACTATAAATCTATCCTATATACTATTTCCTAACTCTAATACGAGTAAGATATATTTGAATGTATGTGTGTGTTAAAAAAAGGCCACTGCTGACTCCGCTCCTGGTGCGTTGTCTGGCCGGCCGATCAGCTGTTGTACGTATGTACTAGCAGAGTCGCGGCGCGCCGCCGCCGCGCCGGCCAGTCTGTGCGTGAGCGGTGACTCATCAGTGGCGTCTTTCAGTGCGGTGCGGTCAGTGCAAAAACAACAGTACGGGAACAAAAAATCTTTTACTGCATTCTCTCCTTGCCGAGTTGTTTACACGGAAATGTTGCGATTTCGATACCCGGGTCCATCATTTGTGGACATCGCCAATCTGTACCGGACCTGACACCGAAGAGCCTGACGTGGAAACAGAGCCCACTTCCACATCAGATGACGACGATTAAGATAATTTCGTCAGTGATTCGTAAAGCAATTCATTTTAATTTGTGGTGTTCTTTAATTGTCACCATTAAACCTAGTTAATCTTCAGTTAGGTTTGGTTATAAAATTTTAAGTCTGTTCTATCAAAACAAACCTGCTTTTGCAGACTTTAATAACGCCTATATTTCATTGTAAAACAACATTTAGAACGTTTAATCAAGGTAGGAAAAAGTTATACCCTGTCGACGCTCAACTAAATAATTAACCTAGAATTTGTAATTCAGCCCGAATGTGTAAACTTTGTGAGGAGTTGAATGGGATGAGTGATGATGGTGATGTATGATAATGAAAGCGGAGAAGCACAAGTCTGGTGATTCTCAGGGTGAAAGGTTATTAGGCGTGATAACGAGCCTTAAAGGATGCACTACCCGTCAACAGGGACGGATACAAGCTTCTTTATCTATACGAACAATGCAAAAAACATCAATACTACAAGTTACACTATAAAGGAGTAAATTATTCAAACAAATTAAAATAGCATAATGGAGTCTTAAGGTACGTTTACATACACCAGAGGTTGAAAACCAAAAGTGGTTGACTTTTACTGTTATATAAATTATCCATATGACTATTGTTGACAATTTTAGGTTGTCAACATCCGGTATAAACGCAGCTTTAAACACATGAAAATGCAGGTTCTACACCAACCAAAGTTCAGCGTTGGACGAAATATAAATTACGATATTAGCTAACCAACTGATTGTTTTATTCTTGTTTTAGTTTCTTATGTACCCAACCTCAGCGATTGTGATAATATATGAGTGAGAATAACGATTATATCAAGAGATGTCTGTAGCTATGTTGTTGATGGGTGACGGCAAATAACCTAGACATATTCCACATGTTTATTACAGTTATTTATCAAATTTAAATTAAGTAGTGTTTGCAAAGATCGTATTCAGCTTTTCAGAGTCATCTTTGCCTCTGTGCCAGTAGCCCATTGTTGCGCGTCGGCAATGTTAAACCATAAGGATTTTAATGCAAAACATGGTATTTTATTCCCCTGTTTCAGACGCCGTTTTTCAACCGATTTTCTTTAAACTTGGTCAGTGTTTAGTTGAAAAGTTATATTAGGCCTCATACCTCAAGATTTTGAAAATTTAACAAATATTACTCTCTGTGAAGTTGCAAAGTAAATTGATTTTCCTTAGTAGCATTTGTAAGATTATCATAAATTTGAGGTATGAGTTGCCTAATATAACTTTTCAACTAAACACTTACCAAGTTTAAGGAAAATCGGTTCAAAAATGGCGTCCGAAACAGGGGAATAAAATACCATGTTTTGCATTAAAAGCCGTGTGGTTAACATTGCCGACTGCGCAACAATGGGCTACTGGCCCAGGGGTGAAGATGACTCTTAAGCTACTCATGAATATTTAGAATCTAAAAAAAATTCTAAATTAGAAGAGTTTCTTCGTTCGTGTTCCAACTTACATCTCACTCGCGCTCACACGTAGCTTAAATTCCATCTTAAAACTACTAAAATATGTCTAAAAAACCACTATTTTGCACTTAAAGTTTCTTTGATACAGTATATTCTACTAACATGACGCATTATTAAAGAATTATCATGCATTATGCATTTAAGACGCATTATTAATAAAAAATCCTCTTGGTAACTAATTTTTAGTGATACTACAAATGAATACTATAAGACATTACATTTAAAGGTTAGGTCCTCTTAGCTTATTAATTTTATTAATCTTCATTTCGTCAACCGTTTTAATTAGTGTTATATACTAAAATATATTCAAACTGTAATTGACGGGATTCTCTTGTATTAGTAAACTGAAATTTATTTATGGTGAGAAAACAAAACAGTGATAGCTTAACTCAATACACTTACATTGATAAAACACGAATTCCGAAAAAAAATAATGGTATTCTGACTTGTTTATACAGTAAGCAGACGTTTACAGAGCAAGTTTAAGTTCATCTATGAAGTATTGTTATTATAAAGAGATTGAAGTATTCTAGTTAGTACCTTTTAGAATCTGCATGTCTATCATAAAATATAGGGAATTGAAAAAGAATTGTATTAAAATATATAGTGATTTAACACCATAATTTACAAATTATAAAACATAAACTATAAGCTTCACGATTAATATTTAATTTATTTACATAATAACTTTTATTTCTGCTACCTAAGACTTTGATTTATCAACGAGACATTAAACACTGTCACATATAAAACCCAATTTCAACAAACATTTTAAGTAGTGGGGTTTTGCCGGTTCTGGCCCAGTTCAAGGCCAAGTGGTTCGAACCGGCAGGTGTGGATGACAGTGATGGATGTGTTTTGTAAGTGGGTCAAGGCCATCCGGAGGGAGTTTTAAAAAAGGGGAGCCGCGAGGGGCTCAGTCGGGGCGGGGACTCGGGACGGGTCGGATCGGAGCGGGAGCGGCGGGCCGAGGGAGGGTTGTTTTTTTTTTAGTTTATTTATTTTAATTAATTTAAATTAAAATAGTGTCGTTGTTGTTGTTGTGCAGAGAGGCGTTGGAGCGTCGTGCACCGTTGACGCAGTGGTAGACGCCGAAGGTGATGGCGAAAAGGAGGTAGACGCACAGCATGCACAGTACGCATTTGAACAGTTGCAGCAGGCGGACCATGCCTTGTTGGTTCGCCGTTTCCAATTGCAGCCTGTTGATCTCCAGTCTGAGTCTGTCCTCCTCCAATCGTGATCTGAGCGTAACGTCGTCCATCATGTCTGTGTGTGCGTGTTTTTTAGTTTGTGGTGGGGGAAAAAACGGGAGCGGTGTTGATGGTCGGAAAGTCGGCGATGAAATGAGAAGCGAAGACGAATGCAGTGCATATTTATTGTAGAGTGGTGGGGGGTGAAGAAAAAAAAAAACAGTTGTCTTTGATTAAACCTCATCGTCAGCTGTATCGGAAGGTGCAGCCTCGGAAGGTGGAGGAGTGCCGCCTGCAGGTTCGATGTCCTCGCTCTCCATCTCCTCGCATTGTGGACAATTGTAGGAGATCTCCACAGTCATGGTGATGGTGTTGTTGGGAGCGCTGACTACGTCACTCAAAGTTTCAAAAATATCCTTCAAGTCTTGTTGCGACTTTACGGTAAATGTATTTGTACTTGTCGCTAAAGGAAAGCCG
Organism: Neoaliturus tenellus; assembly: GCA_030545055.2. Lineage (NCBI taxonomy): Eukaryota > Metazoa > Arthropoda > Insecta > Hemiptera > Cicadellidae > Neoaliturus > Neoaliturus tenellus. The sequence continues at coordinate 15,690,307 of CM061533.1, read as the reverse complement.
CTCATCGTTCGGGAGTCGGCGAACAAATGGCGAGCGGCGGTGAGGCGGCCGCCTATATTCGGTAGGGGTACCGTGGTGGGGGAAGAAAAGAGTGGGGGGAGGACAGCGGTGGGGCGAAGCCCGGGTGGGGGAAGAAAAGAGTGGGGGGAGGACAGTGGTGGGGCGAAGCCCGGGTGGGGAACGAGGGAACTTCGGTCATCGCAGTTCGCCGCGAAACGCCGTCGGGATAGGTTGTGGGAGCCGTACGAAGATAAGCGCTAGCTGTAACACAATGTAGAAAATAGTAATACTTTGTTTGTAAATTAAATATTAAATTTATATTTAACCAGAGCTTGCATTTCTTGTTCCTCGTCGTTTAATTCAACAATATTAACACCATTAGTAGTCTGTTCCTCTTCCTCTGCACTTTGCGACGATGAAGACATGGAGGTGCCAGGAGAAGATGACGAGGATGAAAATATTGTGGTAGGATTGACATATTGCACCGTGATGTTGATCCATCTTAAAGGATAGCTATCAATGAGTGTCAGTAAGTTTTGGAATAGTTCTTCCATCTCTTCTCTGTTGGTAATTAAATGTTGAAAGGAAATGAATTTATCATCCATGTTGTTGTCAGTGCGAGTAATGAAATAAGAATGAGAAGCGTATGGAATGATCCGTAGAATATATGTTGTAAAAAAAAAGTGGTGGGGGTAATCTCAAGGTCAATCAAATGGAATTTTAAAAAAGGGCTGCAGTCAGTGACTACAGCTATACATCTGAAGCTTCAACAGGATCAGAAGACCAATCTGATCTGTACTTGCACGCACTTATGATGCATGTACAAAAGTCGTCTTTATAATATGCATTGCACTTTCGACAAGTGGCAAGTTTTTGCGGATGAAATTTGATACACCTCTGGGGACAGCAAGTGTGGAAGTATCGTGATTTATAAATCTTGAAGGTTCGCAATTCCGGTGGCGGTAGTTGCTTTGTCTTGCACTTGCAGTAACAGGATCCGAAGAATTCGCACTTTGTACAAGCTAATCCGTCTACCATCCATCTTCCTAAATCTGTGCATTTCTGTTCACAACAGTAGCGCGGTGCGTCCTCGTTTTTCTTCTCCTCCATGTTGCCGCTTCCAAGTGTTGGCAAGAAATGAAGTTGTACAGTGTAGGATAGCGTGTTTTATAGATCAATAAAAGTGGTGGGGGTAATCTCAAGGTCATCCAAATGGAGTTTTAAAAAAGATCATCTTACGAATGTAAGATGTTTTTTTTTTTATTTATGATGCTGGCTTGTCCTTTTCTTCTTCTTCTTCTTTAGGTTCTTTCTTAATATTCTGTTCCTGTTCCTGCTTGTTCGCTCTAGCCATGGCGATGAGTTCTTCAGTGGATAGCGGGTGCACTTCTGGAAACTTCAGGATCAGTTTTGGTTGGAACCCTTCTCTAGTCAATACACTGAGATCGGCGCTCATCTCTTCTACGGTTCTATAGTCCTTTCCGTAGATCTTCCCATTGAATTCAATCATCATTCGGTATAACATGGCGGCAGTGGTTGTTATCGCTGCGACCGTAGGAGAGCAAATGATGATTCTGTTGGAGTTGATCCCTCGTTTTATAGCGAAATTTTACAGCGAACCCTTGTTGCCGTCATGCTTTGTCATTTAGTAGTATTTGTGGAATTTGACATTGGTTTGAGTAGATGGAGCGGATGTTGTCGCCGCCTGTGTGGGAAAGAACAATTCTTCATCGCAGAAGTTCTGTTTGGAGAACATCCTCTTGTTTGTTACATAGGTGTCAACGTTCAAGTGATAACCACCGGCAAGAAGCACTCGCAATTCATTAGTGAAATTGTCGAGCTGTTCAAAAGTTGTAATAGTGGAGGTATCGTATGATGCACACTTGATCTTGAGAGACATTGTGCTATCACCAACGGAGATGTGTACAGCACTGAAGGTAGTCGTAGACTGAGGGAATTCTTACGGACATTGCTCCATTTATATAGTTTTTGAAACTAGGTCAAGGTCACCCGAAATTGTTTTTTATATAAAGCAGCATACCGATATGTGTACAAACACATACCGATATGCTGCTTTATATTTGTTTTTTTTTATTGTTATTCATTTATTTAGAAATATTTTACAAAAGTTTACAAGAACAATATGAAATTACAGATTAACTGTTGGCGTTAGGCATGACGTGAAGCGTGAGCTCTGTAGAATTACTTCCGCTCGGACCGTGGGACGCCAAGTAGAGAGCTCCGGGATGGATTAGGCGTAGATCTTCGTTCTGCAGAAGTTGGACGAAGCGTTTGGGAAGAAAGATTCGAAACTTCGGTTCATCACCAGGCGAGTAGGGCGCTTCACTCAGCGTGCAGTTGATGGCGTCTCCGACAGTTGTTTCCATCTTCTTGATGGTGTGGATGATGTAATGCTTTTCTTCCTTCAATTCCGAACATCTTTTAGTGGGTAGGATTGTGGACTTGGAATGTTTGTTGAACTGATCGACAAGCGATTGTAAAAATGTTTGCGTTGCCATTTTTACTTCTTCTTTTTTCGTTGATAATATTCTTAGTCTTGCGAATCTGCGTGTGAGGTGTTGACTGCTCGGTGGCTAGAGTAATACTCATGCCCGGTCATGGTTGTCCCCTCGCTTTTATACCCTTCCCATCCCCCACCACTCTGTTGGAGATACGCGTTCAAGCGATAAGCGTTCTTCAAGGCGCATTGCGATTGACGATGTTTAAAGTTTTTCGATGAAATACAAATGTTGCCGAAATGACATTGGAAATCCCTGTCCACCTGGACATTTAACACTTCGTGGTTTGTAAACTTCTGTATCCAACTGGCTTTTTCCACTCCTTTTGTGTAAATAATTTTAAATTCTTTACAGTAATGATTCATGATTTGCGGCATCATACTGTAGTGTACAAAACCTTCATCCCATCTCAAGTTGTGAAAGTATTTCATCAACCACTTGTTCGTTACTCTCGCTTTGGTAGTTAATCTGTTAAACGGTAGTGGCGGTTGGAATAAATAGTGATAAACTACAGATGTGTTCATATCTAAAACTACTAACTCTTTTATGATAAAACTTCCGTCGTTACCGCGGAACGCTTGGAATTCAATTATACCTCGTCTCACTTCCATTACTTCCGATTTGTTAGAAAACGAAACTCGTTTGTTCATGACGAAGGTTGGTAAACGACTGTTTGCAAAACCGCGGTGCACGCTCTTTTATACCCGAGGGTGTACACTTATCAATTATTGAATGACCCTTCTTCGTTCACCTCTTGGGCTTGCTCATCTATACTGTAGTTAGTCTGATAGTTGTGCAACTGTCTCCACATGTCAACTTCATGAGGTATCCTATTGAAGATGGACGTATCTACGGGACCGTACAGAATCGGCACATACGGTTGCCTATCCAATGTATCGGTTAGATACTCTTTTATAATTGCACTTGAAAATATTAGCTGTTTTAGATATCTTGTGACAGGACCGGTAGCACAACTTAGACTGTAGAATTCATCTTTTGTCAGGTGTATCTTCATCTCATGCTTGGTTAAATCTCGAAAGCGGACGATTTGTCCACCTCGATGTTTCACTATATCGATTTCGATATTGGATTCCAGCAGACTTAATTTTGTCCTTCTTCCAAATGTGTTGTTACTCAAATAACATTCCAAAAGATGTAGATGTTTTCTAAACGATTCCCAGGAAATTTCAGTGAAGGCCACCATTTTAGATCCGTGATTTAAAATAACAGTTGGCGAATAATCCAATGATTTTATAACTCCGGCGGACACGCTCTTTGTCATACAAGAAGAGATGGGATAGTAGATCCTGAGAAATACTTCTGTCAAAATATTGGTGGAGATGGTGTCATCGATCTTTCTTCTTTTTACTCCTTTTTCAACTTCCTCTTCTTTTTTCTTATGTTTAAACTTGAGGAACTCGTCCATTTCTTGTTCGACTTGTTTTTCTATATCCAAACTATTGTCACCCATGGGAGGAGTAGTTTCTTCTTCGTTAGTATTTGCAGTAGGAGAGCTCATCTTGCGGACGATGCTTCCCATACGACGGTCAGAAATATAATGAGATTTTCATTCTCTTTCCCCCCTTTTATAACATTTGCGTCGACCGCAAAAAAAAAAACAGTTTTTTTACAACACATTTTTAACAATTCCTGTTAATGGAGTGTAAGTCACTATCTTGTCATGTATAATTAAACAGTATGCCGAAGTTCCGTCCGGTATTGCTTCTTCAAACTCCATTTCGATTTTTATATCCACACTGGACGATTTCACGGATTCGTTTTGTTTTGAACAATCGATAACGACTATTGGGGCTTTGGAGAAAAACTGTTCCGGCGATAATAGCGGTGTATTTGTCTTCCCGTAATATGACGATTGAAACCTCGCATACATATCGTACAAGATTGAATAGCGTTTTTTACTAAACATGACATTTAGATTGTCATAAGGAAAGAATTGAGAGTTTAGAAAAACTTTACAATTCTTTATCTTGCAATGGTCAAATTGACCGGCGTGCGAAGTTATAACATCTTTTCGTTTAGTCTGGAAACCGAGTATTATGTACCGTGCCCGTTCTAGATAAGTGGACGTCTTGACAGTCCATGTTTGACGCTCTGTTTGAGGTAGTGTGGGATATTCATGGAATTCCCAACTTCTAAACGGCATGACGATATCACGGTCAGATTTCAACTTTCTCAACAATACGATTCTGTGTTCATCGGCTAATCTGACATGCGGTACTCTCCACACGACTTTATCCAACTGTAGCTGCCATTCCAGTTTGGCTTCCGTAGTTCCAGGGTCTGCAAGTATCAAGTCCTTGTTAGTTGAAGATCTGAGTAATACCAATTCTTGTTTGACATTTATTATTATCCGTCTGTAATCTTCAGCGAATCCCAAAAGCAAACGTAAAGGGACATGAAAGTCAAAATGACCATTGGAATCCGGTGTTATAGTGTCTTTATCGGGAGCAACCCATCCGGCGGTGACTATTGAATTTTTCTCATGCGGTGTTAATGATGTTAATCCTTTCAGTGTCGTTGTTAGACCGACCTTTTTTGTCGAATCAACCGTCACTCCTGATATTTCATATCTTATTTCATCAAAAAGATATGCCATCGGGTTATTTATAAAAGGAACCGTTGAAGCGGTTTTTCCATCCAATTTTAATACCCGTCCTTCGATGTACAAGTAACTTTCACACGGTAACGTGTAAATGTCCTGTTGTTGAATGGGGATCCTTATTTCATCGTTATTGTTTAATTTTGATGAAGTGTAAGGGTTGTGCGTGTGATATTCCTTCTCCCATAGTGTTTCGTCGAACGTCGGCCCTTGAGATATATCCAGGATATCCATCGTTGGTAAGTCTTAGTCCGATCTTTTGCAGGAAACGAATGTTGTCCGGTGTTAACTCGTCCAATGTTGAAGAGCTACTGAGGTCTCGGCTCTTCCGTTGTGGTTTAAATGTCAATCCCATGTTGAACTTATGACACCGCTTTTATGTGTAACCGTATTGTAATGGTTTCTCCTCTAAAGTCAACACTGTTACCGTCCTGATCCGATATGTTCAGTACGATGTCCGAAATGAAACTGGTGTTCAATGGTAGGTATATCAGGTTTTGTGGTTTCTCAACCATTTTAAAACCGGGAGCCACTGTTGGATAAAATGTATGTAAAATATGTTGGTTTACCCCGTCTCTATACGATCCGTGTATGATATTGCATGTTATATCAATACTATTAACCTTTAATATTGTTACTGTGGTATCACCTGTATGAGTAGGTCCGGGATCTAAGATTTTTCTTTTTTTATCTGAAAATCCCAGTAAACTACCGATTGAATTTTCTAAACTTAAATCTATATAATACTTTGAAGTGATTTCCGCTTTTAAAGTATTGTTATTTCCTTTTATACTGATATTTTCTTCTCCTAGCTGCTTCTGTAATACTTGGTTTATATCGTCTATTTCATACGATCCGGTAGATAAAATTATTACCTTCAATTGCGAATAATTTCCTTTTTCATCTTTACTCTCGTAATAATGTAGTAAATTGTTTTTTCCCTCCGTGACGTTGGGAATTGAATTGTACGTAGTAAAATCCAATAGTGCAGCTTCCCACAGTCTATCCTTGGATAAACGTAGTGCCGGGAAAAGAGTGCTTTTCAGTGTGGATGAATTTCCACTCAGTGACACTGTATACGATGACATCTCAAAGTTGACTGACGCTTTTCGCTAGAAACTCCAAACATAAATGTCCACATATTTCTGTATTGTTGGGTTGTTCTCTTTTGTAATTGTAAAATATATTTTCGGAGTTCCGAAAATAGTGTTGAAGTTCTTTCGGCGGTGGTAGATTGCCAAAACTGTCAAAGTAGTAAACGTTCTGTCCGAGTTTTTTATAGCATACCCAATGAGTTCCTGGACCATGAGTGGAATCCAAATTTACTATTCCAGTTTCATTTTTCCATATTTCATTTGGTAATGCGTCTTTCATAAAAACTCCTCTAAAAAATGGTATTCTTAAACATTTCACATAATTTGATAATTGATAATTTGTCAAGGCTTTATTTGGAATTATCAATTGATTGTTCTTATTTAGTATACACGGTACGGTCTTAGGTATAGACCTGCTCCGTTTTTTACCATCGACCAAACGGAAGTTTTCTTCGCCTTTGCTTTACGAGTCCTACGACGTCTTTTCTTAATGTTTCCACCTCTTTTGGGAGCTCTTCTCTTTGCAGGCCGTCCTCTACGACGTTTCCCGCCACCAAATTTTGTTTTACCCTTCATGGCTGTAGTAACTGCCCAAGCGGCTGCTTTTTCTGCAATACTTGCGTCACTTGATTTCACTCTTTGCCAAGCTTTTTCCGCTAACACTCTATCCGCTATCGATCTATTCGTTGAATCTGCAAACTTGGAATACGCTATATCGTGTTCTTTGCAGGCTTGATCCAATTTATTAATTCCAGGATCCCCTCTTGCTAAACGTTTTGCCAACTTAGTTCCGGGTCCACAATATTGATAACCTCCGGGCAGATGAAATTCGTATGGTAGAGCGTCTATCGCTCGATTTAGAACAGCACCAACAGGAATCCGTCTGAGCAGGGATAACGCGGCTGATGTTATACCACGTCCTTTCTTGACGCTGTCTTGACGACGACTGAGCGGTGCGGTCTTCATTGTGTCGTCTTATATAGCCGGCGTGTTTACTCTACGAGATGCTTTACACGAATGAATAACTCGTGCACAATTTTTATATTTAAATACTTAATTATTCAAATTAATTATATACTGATTTATGATTCTATTTTTAATTCAAGCTTCTCGTTCATCGGGTTGAATCATCACATGACTCGTTGTACTAGCTATATGATTGTGGGTATCGATAAGTAAATTGCCCACTATTCGTATTAAACAGTCTAAAGTTACAGCATCTTTTGGATGTTGGGGATCGTGTAACTGCATAATACGTTTATCATTACACGTGTAAGCGGTCGAATCATTTTTTGACGTTGTTATGACTTGTCCAATAGTAGCAGCATCATTTAAATCTTCTCCTGGTAAAATATTAATTATTTTCTTCATCTTTGCATCATATTTGGTCCCAAAGTGTTTATCCCAAGTTATTGTTTGTCTCAATGTAACACAATCATCATCTTCATAACCAGGATAAATATTTTTTATTCTTCTATTACGACCATTGTATGTACCTAATGTACCACCACTCGCAATCAATGTTTGTACCATTAGAGGTACATCTGTATCTTTTATACCAAATCTTCCATTTGTTATTGTTTTACCTCCCGCATTCCATTCATCATTACTTCCTTGCATTAAATCAAACTTTTCATTTCCATGTATAAATGTATCTCCTCGCTTTAGCACGGCATCTTCATGTTTTACAAAATTCAATGTTCCCCTTTTTAATTCTTTAGATAGTTGTTCCATAGTAACAGCGTCTTTTGGTTGAGAACCGAACTTTACATTTGACAACACTTTCCCATGACAATCGATTTCATCACCATCTTGTAAAATACAGTTGTCCTTGATGTCTTTCAGGTTTACAGCATCCCCGTCTTCCTTTGGGTACCCAATGTCATTTATAATAAATTTATAAAAAGAAAATCCGCGTTGAGTCTTTTCCGGTATTATAGAATGTAGATATTCTTTATTAACTGAATCTTTATCATTTTTTGGATTTGCCACGTTTGTTATTCTATGATTCCCAGCATCGTATGTTTGTCCATCCTTTAAATTATTACCCCACTGCAATTTTAAAGTATTTGAAAGTTCAGATGATAAATACTCTTTATTAATTGCATCAGAACTGTCATTAGGTTTACCAACATTAATTATTCTATGTGATTTGACATCGTAAGTATTCTTGTCCAATTTCAACGATGTTGAAGTAGCTTCTTTAACTGTTTTTAAATTTGCTCCATCAGTTTCTTCTTCTGGATCTTTAACTAGTTTTAGACGTTTATTACTTATGTTATAGTCACCTTCAGGAGTTTGCGGTAATCCACTTCTTTTTCTGTCTTCTCCAACCTGCACCCCTAACGCGGAGTACCGTCCGAACTTGTCGACGCTCATGTTAGAACTGATACATTATACGCTTACAATTCTTTTATATATATCCGCGGACAATTATACAACTATGCCGCGATTCCTAAGTTCATCAACCAGAGCCACCCATTCATTATTTAATCCCGTATGACCGGCTTCCATGGCTTCATGTAATAGTCTCATCCTGTCAACCAATTTATTGATGTCTCTGTAGTAGATCACATTTGTGTTGTACAGATTTTTCATAAGTCCTTTACCAGATGTTGAAGTATCTCCTTTACTCTTTTTCCCATGTTGTTCAAGAAGTGATAAATCCATAAGTGATAAAGATTTTCTTTTTAGCGGTTGTTTTAGCGCCGGTGCGGTACGCAATGTTGGCAATTTTCGTGGTGGAAATAGCTTTTTAATAACGATGTTATATTTCGTTGCACGTGAACGATTAATCATCGCATCCTTTGAGTAATTCCTTTTATGAGCGTTGGTATTTTGTAGAATTTCTTTAAAAACATTTAAATCTTTGATTGAATACCTTAGTGGTATGTTTTTAAAAATTAATTCATACAACCCTTTTGTTCCTTTATATTTATGCTCGCCGATAATGATGTAATCGTCCTGAGTTATTTCAAGCTTTGAATCACCGATTTTCAATTCATTCCCATCAATCCTTGCTCCGTATACGTGTGATTTGCTTAAATTAGGGTTAGCTTTCATGTCATGTAACATTTTCATTATGTATTTCCTTCCAAGAGGTCCATGTTGTAATATATCGCTACTCAATTGAGTTAGATTTGGAATCGATTGTTCTGCTTCAGGTATTGGGTGTTCTTCTTCTTCTTCTTCTTCTTTTTTAATAATTGGTTCTTCTTCTTCTTCTTCTTTTGTTTCTTCTTGCGAAAATTCACTAGCACTTGTATATGAATCATCGTCGTCTTTTTTTAAAGCTTGTACTTCTTGTTTAGAAACTGGTAGTAAAACATCTCCTTCATAACGAGGTTTACCAATGGTCTCTGATATCTGTTTTAATGGTTCCGTAATAGGTTAAAATGTAGTCTCCAGAAATTCTTCTCGTTCACTTAAACCCATCCTTAATGCGCGATTCTTCATCCTAATGGAATCGCTGAGTGATTTTATTTCTTTCAATAGTTTTTCCTGATTCACCATGTTTACACTGTGAAGTCTGATTCATTACTAGACGTACCGCCGTTCAATCAATGGATTAATACAAATTTGTCCAACCCTATCCGATATCTTCCATCTTTTATAGCTGCATCTTTCATAATGACGAGAAAGCCGTACTTTTCAGCCCACGCTTTGCCGCACATCTCTTTAAATTTATCAAATGTCATATCCGCATTGACATGATCGTTATATATGTGTTTTAAATTTGTTTCATCTTGCTTGAATATTATCAGCAAGTTAGCATTATCCCTTATAAGTTGTTTTGGAATTTTACTGTAGGTTTGACCAATATAAATACTGTCAATATTATGATGTCTTCCCATTGCGAAATAACTTCTGATTGTGTCGTGATTCTCACATGATACATCGTCAAATATAAATACAGAAAATGGTTTAGCTTCGTTTGGTTGCATAATTGTTTCACTGGCATTAAACTTGTAGAAATTTACTTCTGGTACACTCGCTAATACTTTATCCAACAACTGGTATTTAGGTTGTTGCAAAGATTTTGAAAAAATGTATATATTATTAAAACGTAGTCCTTTTGGATTAGTTATAAGGTTAAAAACAACATTTGTTTTTCCACAATTTGAAGGACCGGTTATTAAACATCTTATGGAGTTTGGTAGTAATTCCCCATGTTTACCACGGTTTAACTTGTCACTATCCACTGTCAATTCATCTATGTTATTAATATTAAATCGTTCCTTTTGCTGTACAATATCCATCTTGTTTAAAGGTTGAACACATAATGAGTTATCAAAGTATTATACCAAGTCTTTTGTAGGAATCCAAGAATCTTCACTCTTGTCAAATCCCAACCAACGGACTTTAACTTTATCCTTTTTTCTTTGTAAAACCTTTTTGACAAGATATACATCACCAACTGTTGATTTCAATAGTTCATGCCCATAGAATCCGCCTTGAAGTAGTTCACCTTTGTTGTCCTTTAAAATGTACGTTTCTGGTATTGTCGGCTGCACCTTGTAGATTGTAAATACTTCGTTAGTCCAGTTTGGTAGATATCTCTTACTGAAAACCCCTTTGTATTTACTTATACGCACCTTATCGTTTACTTTAAACTTTTTAGGTTTTAATCTTTCAATTTTGGGAGCCGTATTTTTTTTAATACGCTCCAAAACAAGCTTAGCATTGCCGCTATTTACTTGGATAGGTTTCATACCAATAGTGCGATGATATTTGTTATTGTACTCTTTTATAAGCTGCGGTAATATATCGTACCACACATACGATCCTCGTTTGGAAAATGTTTTATACATCGCTCCTTTTAACGTTCTATTGAATCGTTCTATTATCGAAGCTTTGACTTCCGAATTTGTAGAATAATGATTTATGTTATATTTTTTCATTAATGTTGCAAATTCCTTATTGAAATATTCTTTTCCATCATCAGTTTGTAAATGTTTTATGACAAGTTTATTTCTTTTAATAGCCGTTTCCATAGCTTTTGTAACACTTTTCCCACTCTTGTCCTTAAGCGGTAAAGCGTCAGCGAGCTTGGTAAAACAGTCTATAATCGCTAATATATATTTAAATCCTTTATTTAATTTACTATGCGGTATCATTTCGATGAGATCGGCTTGGTAGAGATCGTTCATTCCTTTAATAACTGTATTTCTTCTTGGAAACTTTCTTCTTGCCGGTTTATGAAGTTCATGTACAATCTTATCCTTCAGTCCTTCCATTCTTAGATGTTGTTTCCACGCCGGTTGAAAAAATACTAATCCTCAGACTGGTTTGTCTTCTTTTATATTATTAACAAATATGGGTCAAGGCCAAATAATAACTGTGTAAAAAAGAGGGGGGCATGGCATTGGGCTTGCCATGCTCCCCTCTTTTTTACGGAAAGGAAGAAGGAAGTAGGTGAAAGGACGAAGAACAGGTTTTATTGGTCGATAGGAGTTAATGAATAATGTCCAAAGGGAAGAGTGTGTATATTGTCTTGCTGGATATGCCTCTTGTCATCCTTGTAGCTTAGTGCCCATTTGGTCTGTTTAACACTGTAAACTTGATGGTTGAAGCTTCTTATCGTATTAAAAGTTGCTGTGGTTTCTATATTTTCAAACAGACATCTTTTAAAATGTTCAAATTGTACATTCTTCTTTAGATATGATGTTTTAATGCCTTTTGCCTTCTTCACAACTTGATGTTCTTCTTTTTCACTTATGTATAGTTGAAACGAATAAAGCTTGGACATCAAAGCCACAATCTCTTCCATAGGCGCACCATTGGTCTCATCTTTGAATTTTCCTAAGACTTTCTTGTTTATTCCATTGTCGTAGTTAGGATGGTGTTGCGGATAGTCAGAAAAATCAAAATCATCTTTATAAACAAAAGTGCGTAGGTCTTCATACATATCATTGGTTATAATCCAATAGATGAATGCGTCAGTGTCCATGTATGCAATTCCAATGTTCTCTCTTCCATAATGTTTCACCATTTTATTATAATGAAAATCGTACATATGAGTTTTTGATATGTCTAAAATGGACATTCCGACATAAACAGGGCGATCCATCTTAATTGAAATTTTGTTCATTGAAACGGCAACAAGGTTTTCATTAATAATTATTGAAGATGCAAAGTTTGGTTTTTGGACCAACTTTTGTAATTTTGTTGCATCATTAACCAATCTTAAATCTTTGTGATTCCTCTTGTTTTCTAATGTTTTGCCGAATATAGCATTATTCATCAATTTAAAGAAATCCTTTTCAAAATTGGACGTCGCTGCAGTTCTTCTTCTAGTGTTGTTATCTATATAGGATTTCAACCAATAGGATTGAGAAAATTGTAACACCCTATTAATTTTGGTAATTCTCAATCCCATCTCTAACGCTTGTTGTACTGTCCAATAATGTGCTACATACCTCGTCTTGTTGGTGAGTGTCATCATTAATTTCGGCCATCTACCAGTCGGAGATACTTCTGTTTTTGCTAATAGCGGCAAGTCGTAATGGTGGTCGTGAAGATGTTCGGGGTACTCAAAATCAACGTCAAAGATGTAACCGGTATCTCCGTGTTTAGGGATATCGCTGATGTTATCAATCGAATTTGGATCAACCCATTTAAAATTATCATATGGAAGGGGTTTTGACATAGCCCATCCATATAGGTTATTTGCGTCAAAATAACCTATAAATGTACTTGGTTGTGACGCGTCATAGTTGGGGAGGTATTTATTGTTGGCTTTTACATATCTGGTTACACTTTGCGTTAATCCTCCTCGGATACCAGACTCTATCATCAACACCATATCTATATCGGTTAGTAGTTGAAGTTTACAGTTTGTTTCTTTTAACATGGCCTGCCATGCCAATCCGGGAGCTGTGTACGAATGAAGAGGGTCTAATCCGTATGCTTTTAAACAGGTATTCCTAAATTCTTCCATTATGTCACATAATAGTGTCACATCCAATTTAACGTAGAAATCTGAATATTCTCCCAAAGTTCTCATCCCTAATTCATTCCATACCTTACAAGCGTGTTGATAATCTTCCTCACTGATGTCCTCTTCGTATAATTTACTCTTAAAAGCTTCTCTAGGTGGAAGTGAGGTTTCTTCAAATCTTTCCAAACTGTCGATATAATCATAAGGGAAAACACCTTTGCGAAGAACTAGATCCAATTTATCGTTATTCACAATCATTCTTGTTTCTATTAAATCTTCTTTCCTGAGGTTTTCTGAAAGTCTCGATAAACTGCACGGCATAAACCGGTACGAATCTAAAAATCGTAATTTTATATTTCCAATCTTCTTACTAAAGCTTATAAACTTTTCAGTTGTTTCCGCGATAACATCAATCGCACCGTCATCTCTCCCCAATTCTGGTATTATAAAATGACCATCATAACCGCTAAGGTTATGCAGTATTACAGGTATATTTCTAGGAATCTTGTAATTGATGTTGCATCCGTTACATGCCGCACCCCTATAATATCCTGTAAGATGATCATGATCCTTAACTTTGTAGTTATTCAAAGTAAACTCATTTTTACATAAAAAACAATGGGTGGCATTTTCATGTTGAATTTCTTCTTCTTCATCCATAGGTATCATTGGCACAATATCACTATACAAATTTTCTACATTCCTAGCTATTTCATATAGATGATCAAGAAATGTCGCAGCAACATCTTCACCACGGTACACCACGGGTCTTGACGTTAATCCGTACCCATTTAAATGTTCTTCAGCCAATGTAGATTTAACCAATAAACAAAAACTGTTAGGCTTATGCATTTGATATTTTATACTCTTCCTTGCTTCAACATTTTCATCTTCAATAGGGACAAGTGTTGATTCAAAATCAGCGTATACCACTATAGGAATGCGATACTGATGGAACACCTTTTCAAATTGTAAGTATGATTTACTTAATGGTGGTAAGATAATCTTTGCTTCAAAGTGTTCATTACACAGTTGTTTATGTTCTTGTAACCAATTTCGCCCTCCATTTCTTTCTTCTTTAAAACAAAAACATCTTTTACAAATTACTTTTTTGTGTTCATTTTTCGATAGCTGCTTGTTGACGAGTCTTTCAAATGATTTTATCCATACGTAGTGTGACACTTCATCCTTTGTAAGTAACAACAAGTCCGTATGATCTGCAAGCTCGTTCTTCACCACTTTTAAAGGATAAACTTTATTGGAACTGTCCAAAGCAAATACGTTAACTGATATTCCGGGATTTTGTTTTTCAAATTTTGAAATACCCTTCAACCCTACCGGGTAAGACATACCTTGAAAATTATATCTATATCTGTTCTCATATTCTCATAGTTCTCATATTCGACGCCAGGTCTTTGCGCATGGCGTGTTACAAATTTTGAGGTCATGGCGTATCGAAAACATTCCATATCTTCATTTTCCACATTTACACATGATTTTGTATCTTTGATCCTTTTCGGGAGTGCAATATAACTGCTGCCCATCAGCCCATAACCATGCTTGTGAACTCTTATGTCCATACCTACGACGCTAACCAGACTCCAACCTGATCCTCTTCCTTCGTGTCCTTGAATTTTCGTCAAAATCTCTTCAAAACAATCTTCTATTATTGAATCAATATCCGAATTAGCCATGATGGTTCGATTTTTTGTTATAAATCCTCTTGGTGACATTTCTTCTTCTACATTGATAAACATGGCGTCTAGGATCAAACCAAATTTAATAAAGTTTAATCGTTTTAGTTCTTCTTTTAAAATCTTGATCACAATTGGTTTAGCTTCAGCAACAAATTGTTCTAATTCCAGATTTTCGTTTTGAATTTTGTGATGCATCACCACTTTACCGGGTAATGCGTGAATACTTAAACTTGGTAGTGTATTAGATGGTCCTGCTGTTACTTCTTCTGTAGATATGTTTCTATTTTCTCTTACTGTAAAATTTTCATTTCTATTGTGATACAACTCCTTATGAATGTCTAACAATATTTCATCTTCATAAGTCTCTAAACATATCTCACAACGATGCATTTTAGCGATGTTTACCCTTTGAAATTTAACAGGTAAATGAAACGCGTCCTCTTCATACCGCCTTTTTATGCCATCTTACCCCCACCAATTTTAATCTTCTTCTTCTTCTTCGCTATCTGACGGGAATAATCGTCTTGCGCAGAAAACCAATCTTTGACGTATTGGTTCTACATCAGGATCGTGACTAGATGTTGGAGTTTCATGATGGACATCTTCAAATTCCAATGGTGGTGGGTATTCATTCTCTGTCAAGTCTATTTGCACATCTTCAGGCGCCTCACTTGTTAATTCTTCTTCCATACTGTCAACACTTTCCACTTCTGAGTTGTCGTCATCCGAATCTCCCATGCCGAGATCTTCTTGTTGAATTTTATATAATATTTCAAAAATAGGTTTCCTAGGATAGTCAGTGTTATCCACGGGAGCCATTCCGAATGAATAAAGGAGACTCTCTTGTGTAGCTACTTATATGACTATTTTAATAGGTCAAGGTCAACACCCCCTAAAGCGAGAATGGGGAATAGAGCACTAAGTGGCATGTTAGTCCATTACCACAAAGTGATCTATTCCCCACTCTCTAATGTGAGTCCAATTAGCAGCCAATTATTAAATGTCAATTTTTTTTATTGTTTTATTGTTTTTTTTAACCTCATCACTGTTTATATCAAGTCCCATTAATAACCAATTGTTTTTACTAACACATAAAATTTTAAATAATTTTGTAGCTTCTTCCACTTCTTCTTTATTGACTGTCTTTCATTACACAGTTCATAGGTTCTTCATCTTCTTGTAGTAGAATTCTTTTGCATTCATATTCCAACTGCTCTATTCTTTCATTCTTTATGGCCAACTCAACAAGTAGTTGATTGATGTAGTCGGCGGCCATATCGATAGTTCTAGTCCTTGATTCTCCCAATCGCACTCCTGGTATTAGCCTTTGCAGTTTGTAGTATTTTTGTCTTATTCTCGCCTCTCTTACCTGAGCTGACTCTTTAAAATGACTTTTCTGGACTTTCAAACGTTGTTCATCCTTTTTTGTTGTAGTAAGGTCCAAAACATTGTCTCCACTTGCCATGATTCTGATTCTACTGCGAGATGTGAGAAACAAGAATATTATGAGCGGAATGAGTACAACAACGCGTCGAACCTCATTTATCC
The DNA here is from genome assembly GCA_030545055.2 of Neoaliturus tenellus. NCBI lineage: Eukaryota > Metazoa > Arthropoda > Insecta > Hemiptera > Cicadellidae > Neoaliturus > Neoaliturus tenellus. Next base: position 15,673,889 of record CM061533.1, on the reverse strand, counting down.
ACTTTCCCCCACCAAAACACTTTCCCCCTCCATGTTTTTATAGGTCAAGGTCAAATAAACTTAACGCGAGAACGGGGAATAGAGCACTAAGTGGCATGTTATTCCATTACCACAGAGTGATCTATTCCCCGCTCTCTATTCTACATCTAATTTTTTGTATTTTTTCTGTTTTATTTTTTTTTTAATTTTTTGTTACCCGTCATCTTTACACAGCAGGAGGTTCATACTTTATAGGAGAGTCTTCATCAGGTTCATGAAATGCATTCCACGCACAAGTATCAGGAAGTTCATTAGGCTCGATCTTTAAAACAGGAATTTCACTAGGCGAATTCCATACACCAGAAGTTTTATTCGTCTTCAGTTTGTTTTCTAACACTTCAATTTTGTCCAACAGTTCCAAAATATATTTCTTTGCACCCATCAATGTTTGTATCCTGGTATTGTACACATTCAATGAAGGCACTATGAGTTGCAATTGATGGAACGCCATTCTTTCTTTCCTACACCGTTCCTTACCTAAAGCACTCAATTTTGGATGTGTTATTTGTTTTCCTTTACTTTTTAAAGGGGTTGAATTTTCCACTGGTTCACTCATTTTTCCCACAATGTTCTTCTTAAGAGTTTTAGCAAATAAATGAACCTCCTACTGTGTTTTAACCCTCTTTTATACACAATTCCCCCCACCATTTCAATTTTTCCCCCACCATATTGTTTAAACAAAAAACCAAACTTCCAATTTTGCATTCACATTATTGTCTTTTAGAAATTTAATGAATTGCGAGCTGGATGTTGATATTTGACTGTTTGTTAAATAATCTTTTACCACTTGTTCATCTTTCCCTTCTAATATGTAGCAAAATACTTTCATCAAACTTCCATCATCTTCTTTCGATCTTATAAAGTTTGCAACAAATGTCCAATCTTCATAGACAATTTTAAAAGTTTTTATCTCCATGTGAAAAGACATCTTTACTCCAGTTATTCTGTGACAGTAATGAAATCAACCTTTACCAAGCAACATTTATAACCAATACCCCCACTACTCTTTCCCCCACTACTTTTCGTTAGACCTCCCCTCCATACCATTACTCTAGTATGTTCTACACCTAATAAATTTACATAAGACCTGTGCACAGATTGTGCATCTTTCCCGCATAGCTTCAAATCTTATTAGCGGTGCTTTAACACGATGGTCAACGTACCCTCCTTCAACTTCAAATTCGTCCCAATCATCTATAGCTGCTCGTGCACAATCTGGACAAAGCCGGGTCCCATCTGCAAATTTATAAGCAACAATAATGCCAAATCCATAATGTTCTCTTCGAT